>VZSC01001145.1:485665-544092 GCA_013398225.1 Steatornis caripensis | reverse complement strand
GTCAAGGTAGACAACATCCACTGCTCTCCCCTCATCCACCCAGCCAGTCATGCCATCATAGAAGGCTATCAGATTGTTCAAGCAGGATTTTCCCTTGGTGAATCCATGTTGACTACTCCGGATAGTCTTCTCCTCCTCCATGTGCTTAGAAATGACTTCCAGAATGAGCCGTTCCATCACCTTTCCAGGGATGGAGGTGAGGCTGACTGGCCTGTAGTTTCCCGGGTCCTCCTTCTTGCCCTTTTTGAAGACTGGAGTGACACTGGCTTTCCTCCAATCCTCAGGCACCTCTCCTGTTCTCCACGACTTTTCAAAGATGATAGAGAGTGGCCTAGGTAGGTTATATGAATGCTAGAACGATTGTAGTAGGAGGAATCAGTCTTTTTGTATGAATGCATATAAATTTAAATAAAATTTGTTTTGTGTTTTTAAGACTTGTGATTGATAACTAAATTATTATAGGTCCAAATGATGGAGCAAAATGTGAAAAGACTGTCAGAAGAACTGGATTGCCAAAGACAAAAAGCTGAGAGTGCTCGTCAGTCTTTAGAACAGAAAATGAACGCAAAGGAGAAGGAATACCAGCAGGTAAGGCAAGAAGAACTTTCTAATTTTGATTTCGTGAGGAAATGAAATCGCATGGCTTAGTTTGTATATCTGCTTTTCAGTTCATTGCAGTCACATTTGGTAGAGAGGTAAAAGTTGCAAAGGTAATTGAGAAACTGAAAACAAAAATCCCAATAAAGGGAAGAGGCTGTTGGAGAGATGCAGAATTATNATTTTGATTTCGTGAGGAAATGAAATCGCATGGCTTAGTTTGTATATCTGCTTTTCAGTTCATTGCAGTCACATTTGGTAGAGAGGTAAAAGTTGCAAAGGTAATTGAGAAACTGAAAACAAAAATCCCAATAAAGGGAAGAGGCTGTTGGAGAGATGTAGAATTATGTTAGTATTCACTAGACAATAGAGACTATGTGTGAGACCCAATTGAGATACAAATGCGTGAGAAGCTAGGCTTCGTTGTTCACAGAATTACGTATATGTAAGTTCAAACTTAGTAACTGACTCAGTTATTTCTGACATAGATTTGGAAGTCATANAAACAAAAATCCCAATAAAGGGAAGAGGCTGTTGGAGAGATGCAGAATTATGTTAGTATTCACTAGACAATAGAGACTATGTGTGACACCCAATTGAGATACAAATGTGTGAGAAGCTAGGCTTCGTTGCTCACAGAATTACGTATATGTAAGTTCAAACTTAGTAACTGACTCAGTTATTTCTGACATAGATTTGGAAGTCATAGTGCCATTTCAAATGGGCGTTTTAAGTTTGCTTTGGGGACTGGGTAAGGGCATTGCCCTGAAGAAGACTGCTGTTGCATCAAATGAACCTTTTCTCTAAGGTACATCCAGAAAGATGAAATAATTGGCAGAGGAATTCTGATGGAGTGGCTGATGAACAGTGCTGCTACCAATGCTCTTGAGTGAAAAAGTGGTTTCACAAAGTCTGTTAGTCTAGATGTTAACCGAGGATTTCAAACGGATACTGAACCTTGCTTTTAGAAGTGGTTGAGTAAGAACTATATTTTAATAGTTCTAGCACAAAAAAAAAACCTGTTGAAAGATTCAAATATAGCAGTCATTGTATTCGTCAAAAGATGTGTTGAAGGCCTGTGAACCTTTTGCCATGGTTTCTCCTTAGGAACCCAGTCCATACTGGCTCTGCTGTGCCTGATGCATGCCCCTTGGGCACTGGCACTCTATGCAGTAGGATCATTTAAGAACATGGTATTTCTGAGACATTCTTTCAGAGAAGCAACACATCATCTTCCACATGGGTTGTTTGTTGCTACAGCTTCTCTTAGTAGCCGATAGCTTGGATGTCAGGCAGTTAAGGTGCCAGGCACAGGAGCAGTTCCTGTGCAGCAAAATTTATTTTTAGTTAGAAACAAAAAGGCCTTCATAAGACTAAGACATAAACCCACATACTGTCGTTCTACACTGTTCAGCAAGGCCACTAAATGTGAAGAACTCTGTTTTTTTCTGTAATGTTTGTGATCTGTAAACTGTTACAGGCTTTTATGAAGTTTGTTTAGTGTTCATCTATTTAATATTTGGCTGTGAAGTCCAATGGAAAGGCTCTGCTTTACACATTCTGGCACCCAAATTGGTGTAATATTGTGGAAATTCTGATGTGTGCATTTTCCTCAGGGAGGGATTTTTCACTTCTGTGAAACCTAGGTACTAGTGCTGATCCTAGTGAATTCCGTCACGTTAAGCCTTGCTGGTGTGTTCTTTATTTACGTTTCTGTTTCTGGAAGGCAGTGGAGGTCCAGGAATGCGTTTAATTTCAGGAAGTCCTGAGAAGCTCCAGGCCTTGTTCTCAGATGGTAACATGGGCTAGTTTCAGAGTTGCATTTGCATCAGGGCATAGTTTCCAGTGTTCTCTCTCAAATTTTATTTAAATTTTTCCATCCAAGCTTCAAATTGAAAAGATGAGATTCTTACCACCTTATTTCAGACATCTGAAATCTAGGTGTCTGCCTAAGCTTGTTACTTAGGCCTCTACTTTATTCTGCAGACAGAAGCATCTTCAGAAAGCAGGTTATTCCAGACACCCTAGATGGGNATCCAAGCTTCAAATTGAAAAGATGAGATTCTTACCACCTTATTTCAGACATCTGAAATCTAGGTGTCTGCCTAAGCTTGTTACTTAGGCCTCTACTTTATTCTGCAGACAGAAGCATCTTCAGAAAGCAGGTTATTCCAGACACCTTAGATGGGGGTCTTCACTCTGGAGCTGGATGTTTGCCTACTGGCAATGGAAGGAGCCTTCACGCTTAGCTTAGATATGCATAACTAATTTTTTGACATCTAAAACTAGAGGAAGCACGTCTTTTGAGCATTCATCTAAAGAAAGAAAGGTTTTCTGCAGTTTGCGTCTCGTTCTGTAACATGTAGGGCTTAGAAAGCTGAGTCTTTTCAGTCCATCAGCTTTTGGAATAATTATTGGAATGCTTTGAGACATACAGACATTGAATTCACCCTTTCATTAATGAGTGCACTAGGGTACAGAGGGCCTCCTTGCTTGAGCTCAGGAATTGCTCCTGACCAGAGCTTTGCAGAAGAGCTCTTTGGAGCTAATATGTGCTTTACTTAGCGTTAGGTACTAGTGTCAGCTACCGTGACACCCGGCTGGAGTCACATCTTTCTTTTCTGAATTGTATAGTACTTTAGTTACCTTCTTGTGTGGGAATGCAGTTGCAGACATATATATTGGATTCTATGTACAAAAATGCTAAATATTATATATAGAGAAAATACTATATATACAATATATATATGCACATGCACATATTAACATTGATCTTTCTGGGTTTTCTGTTTATGACAGTTCTGCACCCATCCATACTTCCCCTGAAAAACAAGAGCTGTTTGTTACTCTGTGTCGTGCTGGCATATGAAGTGCTTGGGCCTCTTGTGCTGTCTTTGCTCTTGAGTGGAATGTAAGGGGTGCTGGCATTGTTTTACAGAGAAGACTGACTAAAATACGCTGATTTGTGTGCAGGGTGTTCGTGCAACTGAGAGCCAGAGCCACATTGCAGAAGATGTCAGCTCTCGTTCCTTCACTGTGAACATTTCCTTTCTTTTGGGTTGTTTTTTGTTTGTTTGTTTTCCTTTGTTTTGTTTTGTTTGACTGGTGACAGTATAGTATTGTCTTTTAGTGAAGCACCTTGCCTGTATGAAGTAACTACGCCTATGTCCTAAAACTAAGAGAAGCACAAGAGCTTTATTGCCTTTTCCCCTTCACATGGATCTTAGAATTTGTTAGTAGAGCGTATTGCAACTTCTGCATAGTGGTTATTGCTGACAAATATCCTGGTTTTTTCCTTCATTGCTCTTTATTACTCTCACACCTCTTCTTGTTTTACATCCTAATAAACCTCTGAAATCTGTGCAGAATCACGACTGTAAGGTCCAAAGGCATAGGAACAGGCCTCATGAGAACTGATGAGTACAGCTGTTTATCCTAATGGATGCCTACTTGGCATGTCGTAAGATCTGCGCAAACTATATTGTCCTTCTGTAGATTTCAGGAAGTCTGTTTTGGGAACATTATTTTTTGTGCAGTTTTCACGACTGCCCTTGTAAGATTATCTTGTTGCTCAGTCCCATGCTAGGTATTATTTTAAGACTATTTTTTAATTTACCTAGAAAAAAGTCAACCCTCAAGTATGGTATGTAAAATACTAACAGATTAATTTGTCCAGTTGTAGTATAATGTAATTCATACATGAAACTTGTCTTTAAGATGAAGAATTTTAATACCATTACTTTCACTGGGTTTAGATTTTTTTTCCCCTTCTGTGACAGGAATGTTGCTGTAATGGAGTTTTTAAGCAGATTACATAAATGGGGTTAGGACCATTCTTGCCCACGTGACTTTTCCTGCATGCATCAAAGTTGGTTTTAAACTGTTGTTCACTGTGTAAGACCAGTGTCTCTGAGCAGGCAGTATCTGCTAATGCAAATGAGCTGTTACCACGACAGTAACCAAAATAGAGACTTGTTGCTGTTGTGTGTGTTTATTTGCTATCGTACCACCATTTTCTAGGAACTCGCATGTCAGCAACATTCCTTACAAACACTGGATCAGCAGTACAACCAGATAAGAAACAAACTGCATCAGGAGCTACAGCAAGCCAAAAATGACTTCAACTTTCTGCAGGCAGAATTTGTCAAAGTAGGCTTTTTTATATTAAAATCTTCTACTAGAGCTGGTGTTTAGTTGCCTCAGCAGTACTGCCTTAATTATATGTAAAGCAAAAAATAATTGATGTGGGGAGTCATGTTAATGTTTTGTGCAGTTTATATTAGCTGTTTCGTATTTACCATTTCTCACTGAAATACTGTATTTAAATGTGAATTACAGGCTTTTACAAGTTTGGGGCTAGTCCACTTCCCACAGGGAAGGAGATGTGAATGCAGAGCAGTGCAGCTAAAATAAATCTTTTTGAGAGAGGAGCAGCTAGGGCTGGTCACAACAGTCTCCTTAAATAGAAGATAGGCAGAGGTGCACTTTCATGATGGAGCTAAACTGATCAGCAGGTAGTTTGGAACAACGGCCCCATTTCATACACCCTGGCCATGCATTGCTGGTGGTACTTTTTTAGCAGCGCTACCCATCATGTGACCCTGCAGAGAGCTGATAGAGGAGCTAAAAGAGCAAAGAAAAAAATTATGTGTAAATTAGCATATGCGCACACAGGCACAAGTGTTTGCTGTCAGTTTAACTCCCTGAACTCATTCTCCAAAAAAATCAAATGAGCGTCAGGGCTCGTGTAAGGAGGAACATCAGTATGAAGGGGTCTTCCACAGCTTTGGCAGCAGCTAGCTGTTAGAACACATTAGTTGTGACGACCCCACAATTTTAAGGAAGTAAGAAAGCAGCACAAGCCTGAAAAGTGGGTGACCAGAAAAGAGGAATGCTTAAAAGCCTCAAAAAACTCTTGAGAGCAGTTATAAAGCAGCAGAGCTGTAACTGAATTTCTAAAAAAGGCCACGAGTTTTTGAAAGTTGTATTGAGAAGCCCCATTAGCAGGCAGGCTGAACTGAAACAGCATTTCTAAAACCGACAACAGCTTTCTTGCAGTCTTGTTTTGTTTTAGAAATTTAGCTATGGGAATACATTCAGTGAAATGTTTTCAGTGGAAGTTTCCTTATATGCACGTTCTTTTTTATCTGCTTACTGAAGAAGTTGATTTCACAGAGAGAAAAATAAGTACCTTTTAGTTCTTTCTCCAAGAAAGCTAATTTACTACCTAATGATCTCAGAGTAGGCTTTTTTCTTCCCTTTTTTTGTCTTGATAATGGCATTTCCTTCCTTTTTAATCTGGAGCATTATAGCGCTATTTTGAAAGAGCTAAAACCTGTTCAGTTTTTATAAAATCTGTGTCAATGGAGCAGTAAGTGCAGTTAGGATCGTAACTTTCTGATTCTCATAGCTTAGCAAATATGCTATTACGTTCCCAATCTCATTTGTAGCCTTCAAATATCATTGTGGTGAAGCAGCTGCAAGTTGGATGTATTGATCCAGTTTCAGACAGTCTAGAAATACATGTGTTTTAGAGACATACCATCTTTCTGGTCAGAGGCAGAGGAGTGGAAAGGCAGTAAGCAGCTATTTTCTAACAGTAGAGCAACCTTAGGTTCACGGTGGGATAAAATGTAATTTTACTTTGTAATAGANAGAGACATACCATCTTTCTGGTCAGAGGCAGAGGAGTGGAAAGGCAGTAAGCAGCTATTTTCTAACAGTAGAGCAACCTTAGGTTCACGGTGGGATAAAATGTGATTTTACTTTGTAATAGAATGCTGAAGTTCAAGAGCAAGAGTTTTAAAAAAAATAAGCTATATATACGCCTGTGAATATAATGTCGATTTTTGAAATTCTTACAGGTGATGGCGGTGAAACAACACTTGGAATATGATACCAGTGATCTCACCCAGAAGCTGTGCAAAGCAGAACAGGCTTTACTAGCAGCCCAGGCTAAGGAAACTGATTTGACGAGAAGCTTGGAGGTAACTAATGCAGAAGAGCAGGTGATAGAATTAATAGCCTAAGTTGGCAATCCGTAAACACTGTTACTGTCGAGCATTTACTTACATAGTGTATTTTCCAATAAGCAATCTTTAGACACTTTTATAGATCATCATCATCACGTATCTTAGTTGTAACAAAAAATGACGTCTTCACTAACGTCACATAGATTAATGCAATTTGTGGAATCGGTTTTGTGGTTAGGATTCGTTGCTGTACTGCTGCTGACATGGTTCTAGTTTATACTGAACTTTGCTTTTATCAAAAATAAGGCGTTTTTTTCCAAGAGATTCTTGCTTTTAGTCCTAAATAAAAATGAATCAATGCTTGTTTGATTTTAAAAGAAAATTCTAGAATCATCGGCTACTGCTTTGATGCACACCACCAGACTTGAAGATTTTATGCAAAAACTTGCTATGTCCTCTGTTTTTTTCTTTAAAAAAGAATTTTTCTTAGAAGAAACACAGTCCAACACATGTACAGTGCTCTAAAAACTTTCACCAAAATGAAGATAAAAACGGAGAAGTCTCTGGATTCTGCCATGCGACCTCATATTCACACATGCAGGAATCTATTCACTTTAATGTCTCCTCTGTCTTCTCAGTTACATTGTTTTGCTTTGGTGACAATTAGGGCAGCTACGCTCCAAACTTACAGTTGTGCCACTAGAGGCTTCTCAGACCAAATTTTATGCTTGGTTTGAAGAATCAGAAATAGAAAAGAGAGCTTAATACCTATGTAATCCACATCACTGTTCTATTTAAACACTCATTTTGCTTGTTGCCTGTTGTCATGAGTAGATGAAAAATAATCTGGCATAATTTCTGTCAAAAATTTGCCTGTCAAATTTCTATGAACAATTTAAAGTAAAATAGTGGATTTTGCTCAGATCAACACAAATGTTGGTATAGCTTTAGTATATTGTGAAACTTCAGGTGCATTCATGCTGGTAGATTACAATGTCTGGGAACATTCCCAAGTATTGGAATGCGACAATTTATACTGTTGATTGTTAGAACAGCACTTTGCATGGCTTTGGCCCAGCTGACTAGCACTCTTTCGTATAATTCCCAGGCACAGTTTGGGAGTTCACATGAGCCTGGGACCATTCCCAGCACGCAGTTTTGTTACAGCCACCTGTTCTGGAAGATACAACACTTTAGTGGTACGGATATGGGCTGTTCCATGCCACTAGGCCTCAGTGCCAGATAGTGGTCCTTGAAACCTATTTAGGAAATCAATGTAACTGGTGCCTTCCAGTGGTAAGGCTAATGAAGATGATTTTTGTTGTTTCAATGTATCCCAGAGGAGGGAAGCCTCCATCAAGCTTCCACACATTCTTAATGTAATCTTTCATATTTTTAGCAAGAAAAAAAAAAAAAGATAGTTTATGTGAGATTATTGTGGGCTCATGCCCTTTCTGGCTTTGAGGTTATAGACTGAGGTTAGATTTCATACAATTTTTTGAGATCCTATTGTCAGTGAGCATCTAATTTGTGGAAATACCATTTTTGGCTGCAAATTCTTGGGAGTGCTTAGTTTTACCTACCAGTCTTCTATCCATCTTACTAGGCTGTAACTATAGTCAGATTTTTTTTCTTCATATTTGTTTGTCTCACTTGAACAATTGAACAGCTGGTGACAGTGAGGTTGTAGTAGAACTGAGCAATAAATTCGTGAAGAAGCTTAATCTAGGGGAGATTGTAATATTTGAAGAGCTCCGTAACACTGCAATTCTCTATTTTAAGACTCGCACGTGAGAAAGCATGCTATATGTCAGCAGAACTTAGGGTATGGCTTGTCTTCCTCACTCTCATAAGTAAGTATAATGCAAAAAAAGACATGAAATCTTTTCGAAGTCTTGGAAGCTTTTTTGACAGTCGATTTTGTTTATAGCAAAAGAAAACAAGAATGAGATTGGCATTTCTTTTCCTTTATTAAAGGGGGATTATTGCGATTTTACGCTAATGGTCTAGCTACGCAGTGGATAATACAGGATAATCCACTACTGTGTTTAGTCCTTACTGTATAGTAAGAGTGGTGTTCCAAAAAAGGTGCAAAACAGATCCGCTTGTGAGACATGCTGGATAAGCTTAGTTTAAGGGCTACTAAGCTTTACAATGGTGAGATCTGAATAGCTTAGGAGTTCTGGCATCTTAGCTTATGGTTTACATTTTGATGATGGAAGCAAGCCCATAAATAACTATTCTTGAAAAAGTTGGACAGTCAGTCCCTAAACTGCTTGTAAACCTGTCCCGTGAAGAGTTTCTCCAGAATAGTAGTGCTACCTGTATATAGATTCTGGAGTTTTGCTTTGCTTTGGTTTGGTTTTTGCTTTTTCAAGAGACAGTTGCAGAATGGCAAACTTGAGTAAAGCAACGTAGAAATAGAATCAGTAACTCCATTGAAAGCAAATTGATTCTTTTACTTATAGCTTAGGGAGTGTAAATGGCTAGTTACTGTCAGATACTTAGCCCATTAAATTATGGGTTTGTGGGTTTTGCAGAGTGCTGCTTCTTGGGAATGTTAGTACCAAATCAAAATAATTGGACCTTCTGACCACTTTAATTCCTTAAACTTGTTTTTCTAATGAACAAGCTTGTTTAGTTAGCGTACTTGTATTGCTTCTGCACATGGTGCTTTTGAATGCAAAAAGTTTGGATGCTTGTACTTCTTTGAAAAATTACTGTTGAGATTACTAGAAATCTTTCTTCCTTGAAACTTATGCGTGACTGGATTTTTTTTTTTTTAAACTGCGAGTAGGGAAGGTCATGAGTGGAAGGGAAGGTGAATGTTAGTGACAGTGATAATTTTAATCATGTTCTGAGGGTGATTTATTTATGTTGTTGCAAAACCAAGCCCACAGTGCCAGCAAGCTTTTAGTTTTTTTCATCTAGGCCTTTCCATTTCTTGAGCTTGGCTTTTGTGAATTGCTGCCCATCTGCTAGTAGTAAACAGATGAATAATTGACGGCCTGTTTCCAATTGGGCCATGCCAGTGCCATGCCATCTGTTGTCCAGCAGCACAGGAGTTTGAAGAAAAAGGATTAGTTTCCTTAAAAAAACCTTTTATTTGGCTTCCTAGATGCAATGAAGTTACATAGTATTTTGTGTGGTTTTTTGTTTGGTTTTTTTTTTTTTCCAAACCTCGATTTATTTGGAGGAAAATATTCTTAATGCCAAAACAACCCTCTGAAAGAGTAAGCACTTCTAAATAAAATTTGACCAGTGTTGACGTGATGATGCTGGTCATGTTCAGTGGAAAGAGAACTTGTCTCTACATGAGATAACGGGTGAAATTTGATCAATAAATTTATTGTTAATTTTGATGCCATTACAATTTGTTCCTGTTGTTGATTTGGAAAGTAGTCTAACTTCATCAACTCAGATTTTGTAGGATGTCCTGTCCTATATCAATCTGTTTGGAGCAGGTCGCTTGGATCTGTTTGCTCTATGCAAACAAGGGACATGCTAACTATATCAACTGGCAGCATCTCTCTGATGCTCTAAACTAGTTAAGGATAGTTCGACTAGTTAAGGATAGTTCGGCTTATGTTCCCAAGCAGTGCTTAGGAATGCAGGCATAGCTGCCCAAAGACTTAATAGGACCTAATGGAATATCTTTTCATTTAAATGAACTGAATTCTTTGATCTTCTTGGCAGTTCACATGAAATGTGGTCTCATTTGGTTTTGGTTTAGGAAGTGAAGCAGGAGAAAAACCTTCTTGACTGTCAAGTTGAAAAAAAATTGCAAGAGATCCACCAACTTGAAGAAGAACTGAATACAATCAAGCAGTCTCTAAAGCAGAGCCAGAGTTTTGCGGAAGAGATAAAAAGTGAGTTACATATTTCTATTTGCAGAACTCCTGTTGCATGTTTCATGATGTATGTTTCCTACAATCCTGTAAGCTTCATTGTGAATCAAGTAAGAAGGTTTCCACTGCGGGATATGAGTAGTGGTTTTAACCAACATTGAGTTTGTCCTAAGTGGAAATGAATTTTTGTCTATAAAGATATGTGGTTCCTGAAGATACACAATCTTGAAATTAACTTATCAGCAAATTGTATTTCATGTAATGTATTTAAACCAGAAAACTTCTGTTTTATAATTCTTATGTGTTTCACAGTTGGTTTTTTTTAAAGGTAGGAAAATGTTACATAATCATGAATGATTGCATCTTCCTTGCAGTGTTTGCTTTCTAATTGAGAACACAGTTTTTTAGGAATTGATTTGAAATATACTTTGTAGTTCTGCTGGATCTGACTAAAAAGGGGGGATAGGTTCCTGCTTGTTTCTGTGCATCAATCAAGCTTCATGTAAGATTTCAAAACTAAGCTTTTGAATTTGATTCTGTTGCCCTTATAATTAAGGACCAAACTTGTCATTGCCTTTGAACAGATGATTTGTTTTTGATTGTATAGGAAATCTGCAGCCGTTACCAGCTAGCTAGTGGAATGTAATGCCTTCCCCTGCCCCCTCCCTGCTCTGTACTCATCCTTGGTGGTTCTTAGCCTGTTCCTCTCAAGGCAGGGAAACACTTACGACAACTTGGAAAATGACTGACATTCTATGCAGAGACGGAGTGTGAGACTGACCTACAAGAAGGTCACATACCGGGATGTGACCTGTCCTGTGGGGGGAGGAAGCAGAAATCAGTGCTGCTTTATATAAAAATGTGGTGAAAATGAGACACAGAAACAACAGGTAGTTACATCTGTCAAGTACGAACTGACTGGCTTGGAGTGCAGACTCGTATCAGACTGCAGAGTGGAAAGTTGACAAAGTCTATAAGTACCGAGTGTTGGATAGCCTAAAGTGATAGAAAGAATCCTTTTTCCAGTGAGAAAACTTGAAAGTAATGCTTCACACTGGAATGAGACTTGAAAATAGTAAAAGCAAATAGTAACATTTCATCTAGAAAATTATCAGTAGAATTGCCAGTATTGACTGGCAAAGATTTGACGGTGTTTTCTTTTACAGATAAGAATACTTTTCAGGAAGCAGAGCTGAAGTTACTGGAAGAGAAATTTAAAAAGCAAGAGAGCTCTCTTTCACTGGAGAAGCCGAAAATAGCTTTAGCTGACATGGAAAAGCAACAAGATTCTACCCAAGAACTGCTCAAGGAAAAAGAAAACCATATTATAGCACAAAACTGGAAAATAAGTAAATTGGAGGAAGAATCAGAAGCTTTGCAGAGGTTCCTTGGGTTCAAGCAGAGAAAATGTGAAGAATGGCGAAAAGAGGCTACTGCTTTTTCTGAATGGAAAAATGAAAATGATCATCTTATAAATAAACTTAAGTCTGAAAAGGAAGGTATGTTGACTTACATTAATGACTTGGAGAGTTCCCTTCAAAGTCAGCAAATCAAAACCCACAAACATAGTGAGAAACTCAGAATGATGGAAACTGAAAGCGACAGGAAAAGCACAGAGATTAGAGAACTTAAAGACATGCTGGAATGTAAAACTGCAGAATTAGAAGAACAAAAAAAAGCTTTTGATGAACTTCTGCAGCAAGCAGAATGTTCTGATAAAAAGTACTGTAAAGAGGTAGAAAATATGTCCTGTAAAATATTGCAGCTTACCAACCCAGCTGGTGAACTAGAAGAAAAATTACAATTAGCAGCAAGTGAAGGACTGCAGAGGGAGCAATGTTATGATGACCGGCTCGGTGAATATGAGAAAATCTGTTGTCTTGTAAAAGCAAAAGATACTTCAGAAGTGACAGAAGATGGAGAAGTTCATTTACAAAGTGGTCAGGACAAAACTGTTTTAGATAATATACAACTTGCAACAAACAACTCCATTGCCGAGGATCACGGATGTACGAGAGTGTTTCTAGATGTAGGAGAAACTAAGGATGTGGCCGTTTTACGAGATCAGATCTCTTCTCTTGAGATTTCCTTAGTGGCTCAAAAGTGGCTGAGTTCAAATCATCAGCAGCAGTACATACACTTACTGCCAATAATCTTTCTTCTGCTTCACCTCTTATTTAAGGTCAAGCAGATGTCTGCAAGCTTTGTGACAGAAACTAAACAGCACATTAGTGACTTGCAAGTGGATCTTTCAGCGTGTCAGAAGTTAGTTAAAAAAGCTTTTGCTGTTCTTGAGGAAAAGGACATGCAACTGCAAACTCTGAATGAAAGATTAGAAAACCAACAAGCTGAACTTCAGTATTTGAAGATCGATAATAAATTGCTTGAGGATTCAGTAAGATACCTGAAGCTCATGTCTGGAACGTGGGATTCAGAGAAGGCGGCTATGTATTCAATAATTTGCTCATATAGCCAAAAAAAAAATGAGGAACTTACTGAAGAAAATGCAACCCTTAGGGATTTAAGCAGAGTTTTACAGCAAGAACAAATAACTTTACTGGAAGCAAATAAAAATATTTCTGATAGTTTAAAGGAAAGAGAAGAAATAATTTCTGAAATATCTGGAAAACACAAGGAGGAAAGAACGTTTTGCATCAAGAACTGAAGAAATCAAAACAGAGCTTAAAGTTTTGCAAGCAAAGTATAAATCAGTGGAAGAAGAAAATGTGAACATGATGAAGATTCTGCAAGAACAGACAATTAAATTTGAGGAAAAGAAAGCAAATTTAGAACAAGAGAAACAGATATTTAGTAAGAATAAAGAGATCTGGTGTAAACTAATAGCCTCAGAAGAAATAAAAAAGGATTTGGTTCAAGAACTTCAGCAACTACAGTCAGAATTTTCCAGTATCAAACACGTGCCTTCTACGGAGCTTGACTGTTTAAGACAGGAAATGTTAAATGTCAGGGCAACACAAAATACAGTGCAAGACAAATGTGGTATTGTATTTCAAGACAAGGAGACAAGGAGCGATTGGGGAAGGAACTAGAAACAAAAGGCGCACCTCTAATGTGTGGTGTTAGTTGTGACCAGAGACTCTATTGGGAACAGTTGAGGAAGTCCATGGAGGAGGAGGATGCTGAGCTGAATAAATGCTGAGTTAAGCTTGAGCTGCTTCAAATGGATTTTGAGGACAGACAACTCTCCCTAGAGAACTGCAGGTTAGAAGTGATGCAACTGGAGACTGCTTTAAAAGACATAGAAGCAGAACTTGAGAAAATTGTGAGAGAGAAAGAGATGGCAGCAAGAACTACTGTCTGTACTGTCTGTTGAAGAATTGAAAGCTTCAGATTCTTCGCTTACAGTATTAGATGATGATAGCTGCTTATTGGAGTATAATTACGACAGTGTTCCCTAGAACTGTGGCAAAAGAGGAATGGATGAAAGTTATTCACCGGTCTTGCTGGCATGCTCTTTGCAGGTAACGATAAACCATCTGAGCGAGCTCAAGAAAATGTGTGAGAGGTTGCAAAGTGGTGATGTTGTATTAGCCTCTGGGTTTAAAGACACAAAAATCAATGACATCACAGGTATTAATAAAGTGTCGGAGGAGGAAGAGAACATAACGAATGCAGATAAAAAATTAAAAGTGGAGAAAGCTATTTTTCCTGATGAATTTATGGATCAAAGTAAAAACAGTCATCTGAGAATGTATTTTGATAATAAGGAAATGTCATTCAGACTTAAAGAATGCAGCACTGGACCTGGTTTTGACTACGAAGATTTAAAATTGTCCAACAAAGAACTTAAAATACACTTTGCTGAAGTAAGAGAGAAGATTTTGTCTTTCCAGAATGCGCATATGAAATTGGATGAACAATATTGCAGTATGAGCTCAAAGATATCTGAGCTACAGTC
Organism: Steatornis caripensis; assembly: GCA_013398225.1. Classification (NCBI taxonomy): domain Eukaryota; kingdom Metazoa; phylum Chordata; class Aves; order Caprimulgiformes; family Steatornithidae; genus Steatornis; species Steatornis caripensis. Next base: position 529,756 of record VZSC01001145.1, on the reverse strand, counting down.
TTGTATTGAAATACTGAAGGCAGAAAATTCTGTGTTATCGACAAGTCTGAGCAATGCTTCTATAGATTCTGTGAGAGGGTCACTGTCTTCTAGCCAAAATGACACCCTGCCTAAATTAGATGAAACCAAGTCCACGTTTTTTTCCTCGGATCTTTTTGGAAGTCCCTGTTTTCTGGAAGTAAGTGAGGTGGTTGATTCTTGTAACAGTGGTACGTGCAAATGGGCGGAGGAAATGAATCAGCTGGGCAGTTCTGCAGAAACAATTCCAGAAGGTGCAACAAAAGTTTTGGTTGAAAATTGTCATAATGATCACAAATTGGACTCTGTTAAAGAGCCCAGGAGTGGAATTGAAGAACTTCGGATGTGTTGTCAGACATACGAGAAAGCCATCAAGGTGCTTGAAGACCAATTTCACATTCAAGAGAGTATGAGAAATGAGGAAATAGAAGAGCTGAAGAAAGTTGTTCTTTCTGAAAGACAAGAAATAGATCATCTCAAACAGCAAAATCTCTCCGACAAGGAAGAATGGCAGCAGAAACTGAATAATGTGACTATGGAGATGGAGTGCAAACTGGCAGCAGAAAGAAAACAAAGTGAGAATCTGTCTTTAGAGCTGGAAGCAGCAAGACTCTGACTACAAGACAAGATAAAACAAGACTATTACAGGAACGTCTGAAAATGAAAATATCAAATTGGATCAAACGAGGGAAATACTTGTTCAAGAACTGATGGATTGTAAACAAAAACTTGATGAAAAGGTGCAGGAAAATGGTGTTCTTCAAAAGCAGGTGAAAGAAACAGAGGAGCTGTCTTTACAGCTGACACACATACAACATGAGCGTGAATGTTGGCACCAGCAAAAATAAAGACTGCAGAATTTCTTTGTTGACTTGAAGCTGATTACTTAAAGCTGAGTAATTAAAGTAAGTACAGTTCGATGCTGTCAGAGTTCCCAGTAGATCAGCCTCGTGTAGATCGATACTGTAGGGTCCTACCTGGTGGATCCATGCATTCCAGTCATGCCAAGGGAGCTCGGAGCCCCGGTCTCCCGTGAATGTGTGGCCTAGAGCCGTGTTGCCTAGTTGTGTCAACTCTTGCGATGTTAACGGCAGCCCCACCAGGCAAGTTGTAAACGGGTTAGTGGGCGAGGCTAGGCTCAGGCATATATGCTGTTGTCCTGTGATATTTGCCAAGGTGACCCACACATTGGTTTTTGGTTGAGGGACCATTAGGGTATACCTGCAGGAGAGGGAAGAAGAAAAAAACACTTTGGTTACAGCCCCCCTCGCCCCGCCTTCTTTCATTTTGTTCCAGACATCAGGGTCTTCGGATTAACTGAACACAGATCAATGGTGGTGGGGCTTGGTCTGATCCCTATTTGATCTTGCGATGCCCCCCTGTTTCCCATTCCGAGAACGCAGGTGGCTCATTTCCTGGCGCGAGTCAAGCAACTGTTTTGTCCAAATCTTTCCATGGGTATGCTGGCTCTAACTCGGTTTCCCTGGGGGTGTTATCAACAGGGGGTCTTTTGGCCATGGCCCTGACTTGTCCCTGCTTGGTCATGTACCGTTGTGCCAACTTCCTTAATACTTGCAGGAATTTCCCATTGATTTCCCTCTTGTCTATCCCGTTCTGTAACAGCAATCAAAACAACTGCATCCGTTCCCCCAGCTCTCCTTCTTCACTAGTCCCTCCTCTGGCACTCAGTGGTGAACGACCATCAGGGTGCTGTCCCTCGCTCTCCGATTCCTTACGCGGAACCCTGGGTAAGTCCCCCAGCTAGCTCAGTTTTTCTAGTACCTGTTAGATCGATTCCCCCTGTGCCGTCATCAATACTGGTATTAGGTACGGTTTCCACTCTTCGGGACACTCTTCTAACAGAATATTACTTGTTCTGGGCAACAGGGGTTGATCCATATATGCAAATGGATCTCCCATTGCCTCCCAACTTCATTGCCTCGGCCTTCAATAAGGCAGTAGCTTGCCGTAGAGTTACCCAGGATTTAGGCATCACAGGCCAGGCCCCGTCGTTCGTGTGTCTATCCACCAGCCCTTCGGCAATTACCTTAACTATGTTATGATTTTGCCCCGGGACCACCCACCGCAGTGCAGAATGTACACATGGGTCGGTGGTAAGACCTAGGAATTTTTTCGCATCATCTGTGTCTACCAGTACGGAGTCCACCCCCTCTTCTAGCAGACATACTACCGATGCCTGTGGTTTTTCTCCTGCCTGCTGGCGGTATTTCCCTATGAGTTTTTTTTACATCCTCAGGGGGAAAATGCTGCATGTCATCTTGATGCACCCAAGTGCCCTGCGGCAGCTGGGCAGCTTTCCTCCTTACAACTGGAGCCACCTTCTTCACTGAGGTTTGTGCCTCACTATATGTGTGGTCCTCCTCACTCTCTGGATTGAGTTCGGCGTCACTGTCACTCCATATGTTACCGTCCCAAGTTTCGGGGTCCCACCTGGGAGCAAACACCAGGGCTCGTATAAAAGGTCCGCTTTTGGGACTCTTGCATCGCCGCCTACAATGGGCCATCTTTATGGCGTATTTGGTAGCCATAGCGGCACACTTCTATTTGTTCTTTCTGTTGATTGGCCTCTATATCAGAGCTTGTTGGTGCATTACATGCATGGAGCATAATGTCTGCACCTGCTGTTCTAAACTCCCGATCTTTTCTTGAGCTTCACCTAGCTTTCCAATTGCGATTTTGTAGGCCATTAGCAATGCACCCTCCATGCGCCCTGTGTGTTGCAATCTGATCTGCTTTTTAGTGTTTTCCACTTCTACAAACTGACTCCAGTATTGTAAGAGGCTCTTAGGGTCTTTTACCGCCCAGGGCTCAGAAAGGATTTGTGTGCACATCTCCCACCTCATCCACAAGGTGTTCCATGGTTCTTGCCCCCACCCCGGGTGTTCTACTGGTGGTGCCTTTCCCTTTTCTTCAGCCCCTCTTCCCTTCAGAGCCTTCATCAACCCACTCATTGTCACCTAATTATAGATCACGAAAAATAACATGAAACACTTCCCAACTATCCCTACAACAGTAATGTATCACCCAAGGCGGTAGCTCCAACAGTGTACTGTGTTGGCAGCGCACACACCGCAACTCAAACCCTTGGCTTAAATAATGATCGACTGGGAGGGTATTCCTTAAACAGTTACACCACCTAGCTTTTACAAACAGACAACAGCGAAAGCACCGCGGACACAGTGTGCAACATACACGAGCTTTGCCTTGCACAGAGAGAGAAAAAAAACTCAACTGAGATGCCTCCCAAGTCTCCTCCCATTCAAGTGGTGCAGCCCCAAAAGTGCACTCCACTGTTTGGGTCCCACTATAGTCCTGTTCATGCACCACATCCCATCCTCGTCTCCAATTTATGTTCCAGTTAGGTTCGTGCGGGATACAGTGTAGAGGAACATGTCGGACTCAGTACAGGCTAACAGTAAAATAAAGCCTTATTGGTAGCATAAGCAGCTCATAGCAATATACTTGCACACATGCATAAGCAGCTCATAGCAACGTACTCACACACATGCTACTGTCCCCAGGACCCAGAGGTACCAACACATGGAGCGAGGCATCTGGGTAGGGAGAGACAGCAAGGCACCAAGCTTTTGGTGGGCGTCCCCGCGACGACAGCGTTGGTTGTGATTGCTGCCGCGCGCTCTCCTTAGTTCCATCTGCTTTCATACTACATCGCATCCTGCCACATAGGGCCAGTACATGTCAGGAGGCTGACCATAAGGCGGTCGGTCGTTCTTTACATAACTCTACCACTCTTTGCACATGCATCGGCATCCTCTGGTGATCGGGCCTTCCCCCCTCCTACTCCTCACATGTCCCTTGGCTCCCTTCCCTGTGTTCAAGGGCATCTGTAGTTAACTCCGGCCCCAGGTGCAAAACTGTAACTGGTGGCCAGCTTTCTCTCCTTATCTCTGTTTCGCCTCGGCTGCACAAAATCTTCCCCCGAGGTTTCTCACACGCTTGCTACGTGACCACCCACGACCATCACAGATCAAGTATTTTTCCATCCCCAATACAGTGAGTGAGGTTTTTTATCAAGAATAAGTACTTGGGGAGCTCAAAAGAAAGTGAAACATCAGTTGGCCATTTGCCATGTGAAAACAGCATTAGCTTGCTGTGACTTTTGCTTGGAGTTGGACCAGCAACAGGAATAAAACAACCCATCTTAAAAACTGCTTGTTGCATATAAGAAGATTCTTTGGAGTTTATGATACATGTATTAAAAATAATTCTGGAAAATTTAATATTTGGTAAATGAACTGACTGAAGGTCATACTGAGCTGCAAGTCAAGCTAAGTGATACTGAACAGAAGATTTCCAAATTACAGGACGAATTTACCACAGAAAGAAACAAGCTTGCTGAAGAAATACAACTTACTCAAGAACATTCAGAAAAGAACAAAGTTAGTTACTTCATGTGTAGTATTTCTGTATTCAAAGCCAGATGCTCAAGTACAGTAAATACACGGAGGTTTGTCGAGGGAGGTGTGCTAATGTACAGTATCAGAGGTTCTTGCTTCCGAATTTCCAAAAATTTAATATTCTCTTCTGTGATAGAATGATTATTTAATAGTTTTTCCCTATTTCTTCTATTGAACCTATATTTTCTTGGTGTAAAGGCCACCGATGGGTATCTAGAAGTCTTTCAGTGCCAAGAAATTGTCTCTACTACAGGCATTCCATCATCAGATTGAGGACTTCATCTAAAGAATGTAACACTTCTCAGGTTTGTTTTAAAACTAAACTACTTTCAGTGTTTCAGTAGTGTTAAAGTACTTTCAGGACAAAGTGAAGGAAAAAACAGTTTTAAAGTCTTTATTTTTAATTTGTTCAGACTTAATTCTTAGAGGCTTTTTTATCATCTAGACAACTGTAGGTCTTATTTGTTAATAATATTATGGGTTTAAACCAGCTTAAGTCATCTTCTGACCTATTAACATTATTTATAAAATTTTATAACTGGAAGCTTGTTTCTGTTGTGGCATTGAGGATTTTGCGTGGGAAAAGAGAAGAGATTTCTGCAACTTTCAGAAATTCTGTATGGAAATACAGGCCAGCTGTCCAAAAAGTACAGTTATAAAAGTGGATTAAAATCAAAATGCTTAAGAAGTTTTGTCATCTTAAAGAGGGCGAGAAAAGTGACCCTTAAGAGCTCAAGTCACTCTCCAAGGGAAAAATGTTTGGAGAGGTTAACTTTGATTTTGGCAGCGCTGCTTAATTTAACAGTATTGTCAAACTTGTGCTTGGCATACACCTCGGATCGTAATGTTTCCTTTTAGAAAGACCCTCCTTTGCCTCCTGTCTTGTCTTTTGTTTTCAGATGGTCCATTCTTTGATTACAGTGTGTTTAGCCACTATGAAATACTTTTTTCTTACCAAGTTGTTTTTGGAAATGCGAAGAAGTTTCAGATGTAAAGTCAAATAGTTTAATGGGTCAACTGTTTCTCCATTGAGAAAATTCTAAATACCAAAGAATGTGCTATTACTGTTTACAGATTCAGCTGCATCTAACTATGTCAGAAAAAGATGAACTGACTAAGAGTTTGGAGATGGTCCAGAAAGAACTGCAAGAAAAAGAAAGTGAAATGAAAAAAGAAATATCAGAATACAAAGACAGACTACTTCAAGCAGAGAAAGAGCATCAGAATGCTCTGACAGAGGCAAAGTGAAAGGTAAATCAGAAAATGGGAAGAATGACTCTGTGAGTTTTTTAATTACATTACATGTATTTTACAAAATTTTGCTGATCCTATTGCAAAAGAAATTGTCTTTGCTAACAATATTTCCGAACTCTATATATACTTACCTGGGAACTCAATAAGTGTTTAATTAACTTTTTTCCATATAGCAGGCAGTGAAAGGTGAATTTACCTCTGAACGCAGTGTTAAACATATATGTAATTTATCTGGGACTATACATTTTTAAAAAGGGAGAGCAATAGTATGTTTTAGTCCAGGAAATGGTTGTTTTGGTAGGAGTGGGGAAGAAACATTAAACACTGTAGGATATAAGGGCAAATTTGTCGGAAATGTGCGTCAATCACGTGTACAAAGAGCTGTCATCTTTTCTCCAGAAATATCTGTCTATGAATAGGTACTTGAGGCCAGTAGGACACATTTCTTAATAATTTTCATTCTTGTGAATAGAAAGTAAATCTAAGAGCAAGAAATAGTAAAATATAAGGGCTTTCTAATGGTAGACTTCTTAGAGGCAAGATTCTGATATGCAAAATAGACACTTGAGACAAAGTACTCTTTCAGTTTTAAACTCCTCAAAACACATACCAAGCAAATTTGCTGTGGAATTTTTGTGGGCATTGATATGCTCTTAAGTACATCTTTAAAATACAACTCAATGTCTTTTTTAGCTTCATAGTAATTAGGCACGTTTTCTTTCTCTAGAATGATGTAGAAATTGAGGCCTGTCAAGATAAGATGAAATCGCTGGAGCACTTTATCAGCTCACAAAAATTGGAAATTGAGCATTTGAAGTCAAATAAAGAAGAACTAAATAATTCCCTTAAAGAAGCTAATGAAACCTTAGAAGAACTCCTAAAAACTAAGATAAGAAAAAAAAATGTAAGCACTGCTAATTACATGAGACCCAAGGCACTGTGTAGTCAAATAAACGTAGGCTTGGGAACCAGTGCTCCCCAGCTTTAGCTTGACTTTGACACAGCCTTTGTTTCACTAATGAGAATACAGAGCATGGAGGAAACATTGTTACTATTGATCTACATTGGAAAAATTGTTACATATGCCACCACCGAGATCACCTAGAATTGGCTTACGTGATACTTAAACACAGCAGTCTGTCTACACTGAACATCGCAACTGGGTTATGAGGTGGTTAGAATACACTCAAAGAGACTTTGCAGTGCCTCTGTTTTCTGTTTGTGAATTACTTTGATAATAAAAGATACCATGTTCTGTCTCAAGCATTAGTCTTGATATACTGCTCTTGATTCTTTAATCAATTCCATATAATACAGAGTTCTCATTACAGTTATTAACTAGTGTAATTCACTAAACAGAACTGTTCTCAGTGATGATAGAATATGAGCTCCACATACTGTGAGCAACTAATAGCTGGGAACAGTTCTAGATGTGCTTGGTTTGCTTTCTAGTAGCACAGGTGAAGTTTAACTCTCCATATAACTGAATTTCTGTATTCAATTCCCCTGCATTTTTCTCATCTGCTCTTTTTTTTTTTTTTTGGTCCTGCTACTGTCTGTGATTGATTGCTGGCTCCAACTCTGTGCTCCCACTTTGGGAATGAGTATCTCTCTAAATGCACTCTTGAAGAAACATAGCCAAGTCCATTTGCTTGCAAGTAAACACTGAATGGCAATATGTTCGTCTTGCTCAACATTTCTTTATTCCATAGAGCCCTCCACTGCAGTGTTAATTTGTTTAATACCAGCATTCCAATGATACAGTACTACAGAACATGTGCCAGTGACAGAAAACAGTACTCATGGTAGTATAAATGTAGCATACGAGGCTTCCAGCTGTGCTCGCTGTGTGGTGTTTGTACACAGGTTGGTACCAGACCAGATGAGCAGGGAGCAGCTCAGGAGATTGGAACTTGCTAGAAGAGAGTGATCTGCTGCTGCTCAGAATAGTATTTTTGAGCTGGAATTTAGAATGCAAAGCAGGTCTGGGTTATCTTGCCTTTGTGGGCAATAAGATGCATTAGGGCAGAAATTAATAATAAAGGAAACTCAGACTAGAAGAGAGCGCTTAAAGATTTAGAGTATTGGTTTGAAATCTGTTACCTGGAAAGCAGCACTTTCTTATGCCACATCAATGAAGTGCTAACAGGTGGAAAAAGGACTACTGTTTCAGAGTTCATACAGCTTTCTCACCGGTAGGATGCTAGCCTTGACATCAGTAATCTGAACATTCATAATTTGTTGGTACATCTGAGGAGAGTAAGTCCTCCCTTATTGGTATTTGAATTCTTGTTTTTCTGCTGAGCTAATCACCTGTATGTACCTGTCTAGTAGGAGGACACTTATGTTTCCTGCAGTAAAGGAGCTGCTAGAATGAGATTGTACGGGGAAAAAAGCAAACAGGTGTACATTACAACTGTGCTCTACAGCTGATACTGCGTAACAGTTGGGCTTCCATTTGACATTGTAATTTTTAAATGGAAGAATTATGTTTCTGGTATAACTACTACATTTCTTATTTTGTAAGCTGATAATAATAACATTATAGTTCAACTGAAGAAGGAAAATGAATTTGCTGTGGATGAAATCTTGTAAGCAGATGGAGCAGGAAAAGGAAGTGTTGCAGAATCACCTAGCTGAACATGATGAACTATTAAGGAAGAAAAATCTAACTATGTCGAAGTGTAAGAAAGACGATAACTGAATCTAAAGTCAATCTTAATGTTTTCTTATCGTTGCGTTAGTTTGTAAAACTTGCTTTTTCCTTAAAATGTCTATTTGCAGGTGCAGCTCTAATACAGAGCATGGTTCTTAACTAGTATAAAAAAGTACAACTGCAAACGTGTCAAACATTTTCAAAACCTAGTTAATTTTCTTTCTCTTAAAGTATGAGGCAACTCAGGATTATGAATATATATTTTAAATATTACATTTTTGTGGTTAAAAGTGACTTAATGTTGTGGTGTAGGCCCCACTTCCCCCTGCTAACAAGCTGCATTGCAATGTCAGATCCTCTATCACCATATAAGAACAAAGAGCTGGAATAATTGGGCATTCTCTGACCCTGCCTGTTGGTACAGTGAGCCAAGATATGAAGTAATACGGTACCTCTCTATCCCGGGATGAGCACAACGAGTTGGGACCATTAGGCATTCCCCAACTGCACTTGGAACTCCTAATGCAAATACAGTGAGTTGAAGTGATTAGGCGCTCCCTGACCATCTCTGGAACTCCTGTTACCCAGGAAACGTACCTAAATCTCCTCCTACGTGGGTCGCAGCCCACATCTGAGAGATGCCAAGACTAATTATCTGGCAAGAATTGTGGACACGAAATAATAACATTGGCCAAAGTCAATCATCTTGCGATTCTATAAATAATGATGCTAAAGCGAGACCCTTTGAGCTCTCCGAGACCACAGCAAGCTGTGACCGTATATCTCCCTCTGAGCTGGGACACCTCTCAGAGCAGTTTTCACAAGGTTCCACGAAGTAATTGGTTCCTTCACTGACAGACGCCAGCGAAGGAAAAAGTAAGTCACTGCGTTCAGATTTTCGCGAAAGATTTTCACAGGTTGAAATAGTGGGTAGCTCACTGTTACTTGACTCTGTGATTTTTCGAAGGATATTGAATACTGAATTTAACACGTTAAACAAAGGTTAACCTCTGTATCTGTGTGTGTGTGTCTGTGTGTATGCATGTGTTTTAAGTTAGGAAACTTTAAATCGTTAGCTAAGTCATCGTAACTGTTGATTATTGAAGAAGTATTGCTAATCACATAATTTAGTTTATTATTTACATTAGTAGTGTTAAGATACCATTTATTGCTACTATTAATTGTTATAAGACTCATACTTACATGTTAAATCACTTTCACTGAAATCCCAACACTACACTCCTTTAGTTATAAACTGTTGACTAAGTCTGGGACTAGGAGTGGATTCAGCCGCACCTAGACTCCTCTGAGAAGGAGTTTAGAAAGCAAGGGGGTCCTTTCTGAACCTCGCGACTCAACAGGAGGGCACTCCTTATACCCTTTTTCCTAAACCCTGTATACATCACGCCAACTCGACCCTGACTCAGTTTCCCTATCTAACCACTGTATAATCACTTCTCTACCCGCCCCGCCGCCATTCACTGTGACAGTTGCACCTAAACACCACTCTAACCCAATTCCCTTTCACAATCCCTTCACACAGTAAGTAATAGAGTGAGTCTTGCCATCGAATTCTGTAAAGTCGCGCTTTTTACAAACTTATATTAAAAATCACCTTTCCCTCGTATCTTTAACAGTGATTCTTTGAACAACCGTTAAACCTTAACCACTCTCCCCTGCGACACTTAAGGAAGAACATGAGCGTTTTTCTTAAAAACTTGTACACAAACTTTAGTTATTATTGTTTTCCAGCAACCTTTCCCTTCTGATTATCATGCTTTGTTCTTTATATTTTGTCTCATGTCATGAGTTGCATAGTATTGTAAATGATATTTAAAGAAAGTTAGGGGTGTAAACTCAAGTGTTTAGAAGTTACAAAGTGACAGGGAAAATGCTTACCCATGCACTGACGAAAGATTCTTTTCAAATTTTGCGTGTTTGTTCTCTATTCTGCAATTACATTAGTATGTCTCATATATTACTGACTTTGCCATATACTATCATTTTCTATGTAGTTGCACAGGCTATGCATATAGAACATGAATAATTAAAGATGTGTGACCGTGGCATTATAAATTCTTATATATATGCATCTTTTTTAATGTCAGTTATATGAATAATGATATTTTGCCTTGAAAGGTGCTGATGAGAATGCCATTACAGAAGAAATTAAATTAAAATTGGAAGAATTGCAGGAATCTACAGACATGAAAACCAGAGAAGCAAATGAGAACTTGGAGAAATACTGCTCTCTAATTATTAAATATTATAAACTAGAGGAAGCAAATGAGATGCTAAAAACACAAGTCAGTTTGTTGAGTGCTCAGCTGAAACAGCCAACAAGTGATGCTCTCAGCACTCCTTTGCTGAATTTGGATAACTCATTAGCAGTGAGCATTCAGTCTGTTGAAGAGATGGGGTCAGATGGAGACACTACTAAGCTTTCAAGTAAAACGCAGAGATATGAAGACAACAAGAAAGATAACGGAGAACCATGATCCCCTGTGCCGGAGACTTCATCCAAAAAAAAAAAAGGAACAATGATACCTGTCAAAATCTACTGGGTCGGGAGAACATGGACAGTGAGCCAGATGGCCTTCCAGAAGTACTGAAAAAAGGTATGTATAGTGTTTTATAAAGGCAAACATTCTCTGAGCATAGTAGGTGGTTTTTACTCTTTTGTTTTGCTGAATGAGTTTTGTTCTAGGTGAGTAGGTAACTACGCAGACATTTTTGGTGACAATGATGGAAGGTGAAAGTAGGCAACGGGAGATGTGCCAGTTAATGATAAGTTAGTGTTTGTGGAGCTGTGGTGTTAGACCAGCATAATATAAATATGTTGGTTTAATAACTACCATTCTGCTAAGAGTTAAATGGTCCTGGCGGTCACAATTTTGCAGTTCTGGTGATGCAGGTATTAGAGGCTAAGCATACGATATGTAACAACNTAAGTTAGTGTTTGTGGAGCTGTGGTGTTAGACCAGCATAATATAAATAGGTTGGTTTAATAACTACCATTCTGCTAAGAGTTAAATGGTCCTGGCGGTCACAATTTTGCAGTTCTGGTGATGCAGGTATTAGAGGCTAAGCATACGATATGCAACAACAGCAACAAAGTTTTGCTGACAGTAGACTTGCTCTAGTCATTTAAAAGCATCGCTTGAACCGTTCACTGAAACTTACAGGGGGTCTGATTGGCAAGTGGTTGGTGGTGAAGGCTGCAGGGGGACTTCTGAGGAAGGACGTTAGGGCTGCCCCATGTTGGACATGGCTGGGTCCAGCTGGCTCCAGCTGTGTGCCAAAACGGAACCAGTCAGAGGTATTTGTCACATCTCTATGAAAACGTAAGAAAGGGCGGTAAATGCTGAGATGAAGGAAAAACAATGTCCGTGCTGGAGGGGCAGGAGTCATGCTGAGGCAAAGTATCATGCTGAGCAGGGCGTGGGAGTGAGGGGCAGGGGGGTGGCCTGAGCAGGGGCAGGAGCTGAAGGGCATCCCAAGGGGGGCTGAGAAGAGGCTGAGGAGGGGAGGTATGACCCCAGAGGCACTACAGCCGGTGGGTTCCTCCATGCCTGAGCAACTGAGTTAAAAACAAGGAACAGGATCTGACCGCCATCTCCTGCGCTTGCATCACCTCACTGTAGGTGTAGTGTGCAGCAAGGTGATTGGAGACCAGAAACTGTGGAGGAGAGGTGTCTGGAGGGAAGCAGAAGTGTTTTCCCCAAGTCTTTGCTTATTTGTGTGCTTTTTTTTTTTCCCCAATACCAGAACCAATAATTAAGTGTGTTAATTAGCAGTACGTTAAATTGATTAAAATTCCCTGAGTTGAAACTCTCTTGCCTGCAGCAGTAATACATTAACATCTTCATGAGAGTTCAGTTTCATTCTGCTGTGAATGCAATGAAATTAGGCAGCCTGATATTCAATATAAGGATTCACTATAGCAGAAAGGAATGGAGAAGATTGCACAAATCAGGGCTTGAAAAATATATTGTATGTTCAGCTACCTATTAAGTACTCCTTTATAATAAATGCAATTGCAATCATTAAAGGAGAAGCCACAGAGCTACTGAATCGCCTCAACTTCAGTGATCGCTCCCAGAAGTCAGGATTTTTAAGTCTACTCTTTATTTGCATTTAATTTTCTTACCAGCATTATTTTTCTGGATATACACCTGATCTGAGGACATATGTGCCAGTTAATGTTTGACAATGTATAACACTATAGTTCTATGCAGAGAAAAATATGAAAAATCAAGAATATAATGTCACAATATTGTGTTCTGATTCAATTATAGTAAAACCAGTACATATGTTCAGACTGATGTTATTCTAATATAATAATGTACCTGCCAAGAAAAAGATCAAACACTTCCCTGAAAAACTTTGCTACAGAATTACTGTTGTATCTTATCTACAGTTTCCAGGGCTTGCATATGAATTTTGGGATACAGAAGATCTATTCAGCAATCTTTTTGATCCATTTGCTTCAATAGAACAAATTATTTCTTTTAATCAGCTATTTTATTTCACCATTGTGAAAAAAGAGAAGATCAATTTGAGAAAGTGTAACTTAGCTGTTTTTAATAGAAGCTGTTTGTTTTTCAGGATTTGCCGATATCCCCACTGGAAAGGTTAGCCCTTACATTTTGTGTATAACAACCCTAAATCTAAGACCCAGTCCCCGTCTGGCTTCCCCAAGTGACAAATTGCCTTTGCCTACACAAGACGTATGAAAATGTGGACCAGATAATCTTGGTGAGCACTCCTGTTCGACAGCTGGTGGCAGCAAACCACAAAAGTTACATTTAAAAAAATTTACCTGGGTGTGAAAACCATGGGGAAAACTAATACCTTCACTAAATGTATTCATCTTGCCAAGTATGTTTGAGGACATTCTTTACATTTCTGAGCAATACAGTAAAGATAAGCTCATAAATACTGAATCATTAAAACAAGACGGAGGTCTTGATCATGCTAGTAATCTGCAAATTGGTCATGTGATGTAATTTGTGACTTCATAGGGAAACCCTTTCAGAAATGTAAACGAAAGACAGGTATATTTTCATTTTCTTACAATGGATATTAAAGAGCAGATATTCCTTATACTGTGGTTTCTTAGGTTTCAGAAAAAGTAAACAGCAAAAGAATTAACGTCTGGGAGTCTGAGTTGAGGCTTAAAGTTTTCTGCTAACAACTTTTCTTGGAATTCTAGATTTGAGATGCTATAAAATAACTACAGATATTTGAGATGCTGCTAAATATGTAAATAGGGAACATTTAGACAGCAAAGAAACTAGACTTTAATGTTAGTGCTTAGCAGATTTTAAGGTTATCAAAACAAATAAATGCTACAGAGTTAGGTTTTGAAAGCTGATTTTATTTTAAAAAGTTTAGTAGATGAAGTTTACATTAACTTTGCAAGTGTTTTCAGTAATGTGACACACTGCTGAACGTTTCACAGTACATCAGAATAAGGCGTTCTTTCTACGCTCATGCAAATGCTTTGCAGATTATAGAAAATTGTTCCAGCTTTAGGACAGAAATAAACCTTTTGTTTTCCAAAATCTCTTCCAAGGTTTTTAACTGTGCTATCTCAAGCTGAGCAATAAGAGAATAGTTGGTATATATTGATACTTCTTTACACAACAGCTACATAGAAATATGCCAGTAGATAAAAATTCTTCTGCTTTGCCAGTTTACACAAAAGCATTCCCTTGGCAATCAGTGGAGTCTGCCACACAGCCAAGTGAAGCCATAAAGCACGGGCACAACCTTTGGGTTTTTTTAATGTAGTTATTTTGTGTTAGCTCGTAAAGTTTGCTGGCAAGATACCAAAAGTAAGTAAAGGCAGGAGCCACATAGTTTAGTGGCTGTATAGATTTTGAGGCCAGAAAGCACAATGGGAAGATGAGTCAGATCAGAGCCATAATTTGTGTTGAGCTGTAGCAATAGGAAATCTGTATTTTTGAAGTGAGAGTGAATCCACTGAATTAGTGTATGTTGTTTCAAGGGTTAATTGCTCTACTTGCCAAAATTCGCTGCATCTTGCAGACATTGCCTGGAGGTCTGTTTTATTACTGTTTCATTAAGTAATGCAAATAAATTTTATTTACACTCATTTATGTATGTTTTCCTGTAACTTTAGAAACAAATGGAGGGCATGGCTTGGAAAGAAGCTCAGTAGTGCAACAAAGAAAGGAAGCCTTGGCAGCAGAAAGTTGCATCGTAGTCACCTGCCAGCATGGGGCAAGCTTGTTGTAGGCTCTTGCTGACCATTGTCAAGAAGGTTACAGCAAATAACAAGTAATCAGTAATAAATTGTTTTAATTTAAATAAGGGAGAGATTTCCCAAACAGTCCTCCTCTTTGCCTAAGCTCGTATTGTCTAGGTCTAAGGACAGGCTACTCCTTACCTTCACTATATAGGAGAAATTAAGATTTCAGGTTTTTTTTTTTTTTCCCTACAAGTGTAAATATGCAGAAGTTATTAGTTCCAGGAATTTGTGCCCTTCTCTCTTGGACCTTGCTGGATGTATGTGTTTGTTTTATTTCAACATGATGTACATCTGGGAGTTTCTGGGGAAATTGTTGATAATATCATTTGCTGAAACCATCAAAACATGTTATTTCATGCTTTATATTAATACAGTAAACAGTGTGTCTTATTTGAAAAGCGAAATAAGCCTCGTTTCCTTTTTGACAGGTACTTATATGTATTTCATTTCAGACACCCAGTTTCAAACTGTTGCAAATTTCTCGGTGTTTAAAATCTGCCCTGTCGTTTTCACATGCAAATTTATTCACTTTCCTATGTGAATTTAATGTAGAGTTTAAATTGAGTGCTTTGACTGCACATCAGTTAAAACGTGAAAGCACTGGTTTCTGTCCAGATGTCAGCAAAAAACCTGATAACTATGTTTTATGTTTGCAGAATACGTACAGGAAAAATGAAATATAGATCTCAGTACACAATACCTGGTACCTTAGTAAACAGATTAAGAGTACTGTCTGTTCCTGGTTTAGCTTTTGCCTGATCCTAGCAAATAGCTTGCCAGCTGCGTGGCAGATATTCCATCTTACAGCACATCGAAATGAGTCTCGCTGTATTGTGTATTTGAAGTGGTAAATGTCCTAAAAATATTTTGTTCCGTTTTCAATATGGATGTGCTTGTGTTTTGCTAATTCCCAATATTTAGTCTTTTGCAGTGGGTTTTTTAGCCTACTGCAGAAAGCTAATATGGTTTTCCATTGCCAGTAAAACAGGACGTTTTTGTTTGTGTTAGAGGTAAATGATGAACAGCAGTCCCAAGCAGGAACAACTTTTCCCCCGATGAAATCTACTTCGAGGTCACCACTTTGCCCATATCAGCAATCCACAAAAACTGTCCCTGATAATATCAGGGAGAGTTGTATGATGCACAAAGCCAAAAATTCTCTAAATGAACAAGGACTCCCTGAGCAAGAAGAGAAAAAAGAAAATTGTAAGGTGCAGTAAATCTGTGTGGGCTTAATCACAACTCAGAAGAACTGACAATCAAAAGCCAGTTTGTGAAATAAGTATGGGAACTATGTGGAGGCCACTGTTTTCTCTTATCCAGTGACTAATGATATATGAGGTCTGCAGAGCTTGTTCTTGAATATTTACTAATATCAATAGTCACTCAAACTTGTGGAATAATAGTGAAGGAATGGGTATAACTGATCTTCTGTAGGATTTTCTGTAAATAGTTAAAAAATTAAACCATGGAAAAAGTGGATTGCATGTTGCCACGTAGTTCATTGTTGCTGTTTTTTCTGTGTACTAAAGGTTGATATACAAATAGAAAATAAACTCACCTAAGTATCTCTAATAATACTAGGTTCCAGGAAAAATGAGGCAAACACTGTTGGATGATTCAACACGAAGAAGTGACTTCATTTGTTAGTGCAAAACAAATTATAAAACCAGATATAAGCTGTATTCAGTGCACAGGTCCAGTGTGCTGTGTTGGTATCCCTTCTTCCAGATGGCATAACACGAGGGGAAATGAGACCCAATCTGAACAAACCCAGAGAGGACTGTTTTCCGTGAAACTAAGCATCTGCCAATCCATCTCTTTGTACTTCCCAGTGTGCACTGGCTTTGACCACAGCCAGAGGTCTTACAACGCTAACCTGTGCTTTTGCAAAATGGTCCTTGGCCAGCCAGTAATCCTCAGCAAGCTGAGGGTGGGCAGTGTGTACCTGGCCAGAAAGGACACCGTAACAACGAACTGTGCTCGCTCTACCAGTAATGGCTGGCTGCTGATTCTCTGCAGGTCGCCCTTCACTCTGATGAGGCTTGGCCTCAAATGTGTCACTTTGTGAAAATTGTTGCAGACTTGTACCTGATGTAGTGAGAATGGATGTGTTGGAGAAATGGTCAGGTGTCAAGAAATGTGTAGAATGCCGAGTTAGCCTCTTTTCATTCAAGAAAGATCCCAAAAAAAGGTAACAAACCTGGAAATAGCATTTAAGATTCTGGTATCATCAATATAAGAAAATAAGTCCATCTAGATCATGATAGTGCACTTGAATTTAGGATGATTCCGTACAAATAAGCTCACCGCAGCAAGCTTGTACTTGTGGATTTCAAAGGTCTAATTGGGCTTGCTCAGTACTGCAGGGCAATTCTGTGCAAGAGAAAAGGGTGACGTCAACTAAATCAGGCATTATCCAACTGAATAGAAATTACTTTCCAAGAGTTCATATTGCTTATGCTTGCCTACCCAGGCCAGGTATTAGGAAAATCAAGCTCCTGTATGTGAGCGGTAGTGCCCTAAGACTCCCAAGTTGCACAGCAGAGAGGCGTTTTCATGTTACTCTTCTGTCAGAAAGATGTTGCTTCTCCTTTCAACCACAGTGGGTAATAATGTTTTCTACTCCTTGAAAAAGACTCCTGTCTTCATTTAGTCAGCTTTTCTATCACTGATGACCCCTCCCCACCCAGGAAGGGGAATTGGGAAAAGGAGACCCATGGGTTGAAATGGAAACAGATTTAATAAAATAATAATAACAAACTAATATCAATGCCAGTACTAATATAAAATACACAAAGTTATATTCAGCCCACAGTGGGGTGAGTGCCAGATGCCAAGCCCTGTGAGCACCACAGCTCCAGTGAAAGCGCAACGGCCACAGCAAAGCAGAGAGCAGGACTTGGGAGCAGAAGGACGGGCGAGATCCTCCAGGGATGGCAACCACTGAGGAAGGAAGGAAGGAGGGCTGTCCCCACAAACTTTCCAATTTATAGTGAGCATGACATTTATGATATGGAATACTGCTGGCCAGCTTGGGTCAGCTGTCCTGGCTTTCGCTTCTCCTAGCCTTAGCACCTGGCTTAAACAAACGCTCCTCTAATGGTACGAAGGTAGGATTCTACTTGAAGTTGAGTTAGTTTTACACTCAAACCAGAGTGCTTTTCTCTACTTACATATACTTACACACCATTGTTCTGCCTTCCTTACAGCATTGCCCATTAGAATACAGTTTGTGAGAACAAATAATCTACTCATCAGTTTAACTGAAAGACCTTTACACAAATTCAGCATTTGTCTCCAGTCTAACAGAATAACACAAACCAAAATATTCCATATAGTTCAAACAAACAAAAACTTTCTATACAAGCTATCCTTCAGTAACTAGGTGTATCTATGGCTGGTGTCAGAACAGTAGATCTTGTGGCTTTTTCTTAAACACCTCTAGTTGTTAACTCAATCCTTAGGTAATTAAAACCATCCCGGAGGCACTGTGCCTAGAGGCGTCTTCCAGGGAGACTGAAAGAGGCCCATCTTAAGGATGCATTTTGATTGCCTCCTCTTCTGTCAGTATACCAACAAAGCTGCTCATAAAACTTAAATTATTTCAGATAAGGTTTTGTGTCTTCAAATTATTTAGGGATCTTGTGTGGAATTGTAGCAATTAAAAAAAAAACTCTCAAGGTAGAAGCACGGATGTGAAAACGCATTGGTAGCAGACAATAGAAAGAAAAAACCCAAAACTGGTGTTTTATTTATCCCAAACATTGTTTTTCTATTTTAATCTGATGCCTTGAAAAGTGTCCTACTTGGAGAAGAGTGTGGAAAAAAAATCTGTCTTTAGAAAGCTGTCTAATTTTAACCAGACAAATTTAAACAACTATGTTATAATTAAGTAAGTAAACATCATCACTAAAAGAAAGGCTTTAGTAATTACGTATTTTCCAGCTTCGCCATGGGGTGAATGACNCAAACTTTCCAATTTATAGTGAGCATGACATTTATGATATGGAATACTGCTGGCCAGCTTGGGTCAGCTGTCCTGGCTTTCGCTTCTCCTAGCCTTAGCACCTGGCTTAAACAAACGCTCCTCTAATGGTACGAAGGTAGGATTCTACTTGAAGTTGAGTTAGTTTTACACTCAAACCAGAGTGCTTTTCTCTACTTACATATACTTACACACCATTGTTCTGCCTTCCTTACAGCATTGCCCATTAGAATACAGTTTGTGAGAACAAATAATCTACTCATCAGTTTAACTGAAAGACCTTTACACAAATTCAGCATTTGTCTCCAGTCTAACAGAATAACACAAACCAAAATATTCCATATAGTTCAAACAAACAAAAACTTTCTATACAAGCTATCCTTCAGTAACTAGGTGTATCTATGGCTGGTGTCAGAACAGTAGATCTTGTGGCTTTTTCTTAAACACCTCTAGTTGTTAACTCAATCCTTAGGTAATTAAAACCATCCCGGAGGCACTGTGCCTAGAGGCGTCTTCCAGGGAGACTGAAAGAGGCCCATCTTAAGGATGCATTTTGATTGCCTCCTCTTCTGTCAGTATACCAACAAAGCTGCTCATAAAACTTAAATTATTTCAGATAAGGTTTTGTGTCTTCAAATTATTTAGGGATCTTGTGTGGAATTGTAGCAATTAAAAAAAAAACTCTCAAGGTAGAAGCACGGATGTGAAAACGCATTGGTAGCAGACAATAGAAAGAAAAAACCCAAAACTGGTGTTTTATTTATCCCAAACATTGTTTTTCTATTTTAATCTGATGCCTTGAAAAGTGTCCTACTTGGAGAAGAGTGTGGAAAAAAAATCTGTCTTTAGAAAGCTGTCTAATTTTAACCAGACAAATTTAAACAACTATGTTATAATTAAGTAAGTAAACATCATCACTAAAAGAAAGGCTTTAGTAATTACGTATTTTCCAGCTTCGCCATGGGGTGAATGACCATGGGGTCAGACTCTTCTCAGTGGTGCCCAGCGACAGGACAAGGGGCAATGGGCACAAACTGGAACACAGGCAGTTCCACCTGAACATGAGGAGGAACTTCTTTACTGTGAGGGTGACAGAGCCCTGGCACAGGCTGCCCAGGGAGGCTGTGGAGTCTCCTTCTCTGGAGATACTCAAAACCCGCCTGGATGCATTCCTGTGCAACCTGCTCTAGGCTAACCTGCTTTAGCAGGGGGGTTGGACTGGGTGATCTCCAGAGGTCCCTTCCAACCCCTACCATTCTATAATTCTATGATTCTATGATTCATGTATGTATTTTATAAGCCTTTAGATTTTGGTAAATGTGAAATGTTTGCGTTTTGAAAGATTACAATGCCTGTTATTTTTCAGTAAGTAGTATGCATTGTAGTACTAGCTAATCTTAACTTTTTGGTATATAAGCTAATATAGGTTAAGATTTTTCAAGAGATCCTAAGTTACTTAGATTAATACCTAAATCACTTGAAAGTGGAATTTAATGTTCTACATCCTGTTGCAAACTCATGAGACTTAAGGTCACAATTCATGTAGGGTTTTGAATGCTGTATTGAAAACTTAATTTCCAACCTATTTGTAAATCAAGTGTGCAGTAGGAAAAAAGCAAAATGCCTCATCAGAATTCCTAGTAAGAAGGCTGCACAGGACGTGCTTTGTCAGTGTCAGCTCTCCATAACGAATGAAAGGACACTTGGATGCAGCTTTCTCTTGCGATTGTGAAAATCCCTGTAGGAATGCCATCTTTCGTGCTCTGGTACCGTTCTTAGCACGTTAACCTGATTGTTGCCGCAGTGATACCGTGTGAAGTCACAGGAAGATGCATTAACAGGATCTCTTCTTTGTTTTCCTGTTTGCCCAAGGTTCACATTGGAATTGGTGTAACATCTAGTTTGCTGTCCTAACTCATTTTGGATGTCCTCAGAAATGCCCAAAGTTGTAGGTTAAAAACATGTTGCAGGAATGCTGGCGTCCTTTTGCCATGCGCCCTTACAGCTGATGGAAGGGTCTGGTTGGTTTGTGATGTCCAGCTCTTTCTTCAGACTTTGAACTATCCTCCTTTTTTTTACCTAGTAATGAAAGGAAAACATAAAAGGAGATTTGTTTGGCTGCTGCTCTTCCAGGGTTATTATTAAGGGCTAATGTTTGAACCGATCTCTTGTATGTCAGAATTTAAAATGCTCCTGAATCAGATCCTGCCCTGACTTCTTGCAGCCCGCTCAGCTGCAGAGATCCTCCGGAGTTCCCCAAGCCTTGAGCACAGGAACAGCACAGAAGTGGAAGGCCTGAGGCAGCCCTGTGCTTCCCATGACATAGCCACAGTCTAATCAACTACCATTGGGGTAGAGTTTGTACAGTTTTTAAAAAGATTAATCTTTAGTAGGAGAAATGCTATTTGTTGAACATGGGCCTGTGCTACTTTAAACATCAGCTTCTAGAAGATGTTGTGCGTTGCAGTTCTGCTCTTGGGCACAGCGCTGCCAGCCTGAATGTTTGTTGGCTCACAGCAGGATCACTTGGAAGAGCCTGCCACACCAGTAACGACTGGTGGGAGGGAAGGATGGAGCTGAAAGAAGCAGCATGTTCTCGCTATCCAACTTACTAATTTTGTTGATGTGCCCTACGATTGATGCAAATTAATATACTTTAAATAGAGGAAGAACAATACCAGCTGGAGCTGTGGTAAATCCAAATCTGTGTAGTCTCAGGCATGCATGTTGGCCAATAATCCTGTAGCGCCCTAAAACCTTGAAGGCGATGACAGAAAAAAGTGCAACACACATCTAATGGCGATATTCTTTGTACTATACGTTGCAAACGAGGTCCTTCCAGACAGGGAAACATAGCTGAACACCGTGAACACTCTGTGCAGTAGTGTCACTCCACGGCCCAGGTGTCACCTCTGTGGTGAGAACCCTCCGAATTTGTCCCAGAACTGGTTTCAGCTGCCTGATCCTTGCTCCTGTGGTTTGAGATTCCAGCTGTCTAACCCTTAAAATGACTCCCATCTCCCTCTGCTTTTGCCACCTTATCCTAAATAGCCACAAATTACAATAAGGCTGCCAGGAGTTTTCTGTAGAAAATAGTAATTGAAAACAGCTGTTTGAACTTTCTAAAGATGTTGACAACTGAATACATGGTGGACTGCTGTGAAAGCACATTGCAGTAGCAGTATTCAAAAGCAATGTTGTGGGTTTGCTTAAAATACGGACTAGGATATCTACAGTTCCAGTGACAGGAGATAGGTGTACCTACTCTGTTACATACGTGTCTGTGTACATTACCTATTCTCTGACACACTTATAAACACACCCGAGGACTTATTTCAGTGTAGAATCCAGGAACTATACGGAACTTAGAAAACCCGGTCGTAGCTAGAAAATAGCTGAATCTGCTTAGCTTTTTGCATTGTTTTGTTTGTCTCCCTGGAAGCTTTTTAACAGCAGACAAATCATGATCTCTATTCACAATTCAGCTGTTGAAATACTTAAGTGAATGTGCTGATGATTGATCAGTGCACAGAAAAATCGGCACCTTTCTGTATTTTACTTTTCTGGTACTGTGCTTCATAAATTAAACAGACAAAAGCTTAGTGAGAATCTGCTCTCAGTACTGCATGGTGTTTCAGGGTTCCTTTATTTAGAAGGCCTGCTGAGTACCACGTGAAATACAGTGTAAATGCATCTGATACTGTGAAGGAAGATTGCCTTTTTCACTAAGTCTGTGTATCCACATCAGTTTACTGATTTTTCTTTTTTTTTTTTTGAGGCAAAACAGGGGAGTGGGAAATTAATTGTGATTGGGGACTGCTGTGCTTTTTTTTCACTATAGAGAAAGGGAAATGTTCTGTATTATTTTGATCCCATGCTGGAAAATAATCTGTTTTCCATACCATTGTTGATTTTTAAATATATGTGTGGCTTTAGTCATTCTCTGGTACTGACTGAAGATTTTAGTTTTCCTGCAGAGCATAGTTTCGATCTTCTTTAATTAACTTAGATTGAGATCATGGAGACTAAAAGTAGTAATGGAGAGGACTGATACTTCATCCTTTTGGATTTTTTTTTTCTCATCAATTTCTCGCGAGCAATTACAAAAGGAAAGAATCCGGTTTGTGATTTCCAGATCTCCTACTTGCTTAACCCCTTGTTTAACTTTGTTAGCTGCTCTTTTACCTCTTTTTTTAAGTGCCTAGCATCTGGGTCCTGATACTATCTTCAGAACAACAAATCTTCTGCCGAGACAGGCTGTTACATATAGAAGTATTGGTTTATATCAAAGAATCTAAATAACAATCTCTCGTTAACTGCACATACCCTTAAATGGTGTTTTTAGTATGAATGGGAAGGGTACCATACAGTGAGTTTGTTCAGGTGTCTCAATCCTCATCGCTGGCTGGTTTGACACAGCAGCATGCTGCCTGTCTTGCAAGCGTCATTTTAATGTGCTAAAATGACATGGAAAAAATAGAAGTTCGTGAATCAACTGCAGGAAAGAGAATATAGCCTTGAAAGCTCTGCCAGAGCTTCACAATATAGATAGGCTCATGAGTAGAGTTCACACTGTGTTTGGGTACAGCTCAGAACTAAGAGGCAGGCGAACTGAAGTCTTGTCTTTGCTCTGATGCTGACACTTGGAAAAAATGCACAGTCAACCTAACCTGTTGCAGGACTGATGCTGGAAGAGCCATATACCACGTGAACTGGTAAAGGGCTGCACAGTTCTAACAAAGGATGCTGTGGACAGAGCAGACTTTAATGAATATTTCTCCCCCACGTGTTTCTTACTCCGTATCTCTACACCAGCAAAGGAAAGTGCGGGATTAGAGTAATTTTAAAGGCAAGTCTCCTGGTTTAAGCCACCGCAGTTGCTGTTTCTGCACTGCTGCCTAGGGTGCATTGTAAAAATGTTGATGGGAATGTAAGCGATTGCTGGCTTGCTGTAGCAGGCAGGAGGATTCCACAAACCCGCATCGTCCCTGTGGTACACTGGAGATACTTCTGTAAATTCAGTAATGCAGCTATGATTATTCTTCTCCTCGCCTCTCAATTAACCAGTACTGCACATATTGTTCCCTGTCAAATATCTTTTGTCAGATGCCAGAGAGCAGTGTTGTTCTCTTTTCAAATTGCTGGTTTGATTTCTGGCAGTACTTGATTGCTTTAAAATGTGCTTTCTACATCCATTTTCTCTCAATACTTAATTAACAGGAGAAAAAGACTGAAATGAGGTTTCAGTTAAGTAGGTGTTTCACTTTTGTCCCCACTATCTCATTCATTTATTTTCTCCAGTTCACTCAAGTAGTCTCAGAGATTTTATCTTTCATTTGCAAGAAATTTTGCAATCTGGATTATCTCTCTCATAGCTACCCTCCCCGGAAAATGCATCCCATGCTGGGAAGAAAGGCTGAGGTGGGACTGCAGAAGAGGTTGCGGTATCAAACCAAAAGTGCAGTGAGTGTAGATAAGCAAAACACAGCTGGTCATTTGAGAAGACTGTTCAACCAGCTGTGGCAAAAGGCCATGTGCCTGAAACAGTGCTGCAGTAACAGCACGACAGTTGTTAGGAGTCAGAACATGTTACAGGAACATTCTTGTAACTTTGCAGTGAAAAGTTCAGTTTAAACATTGCAAATGCAGTATCCGTCTATGCTGAGTACTACACAAGGTCAGATGCAAGCACTGCTTTACAAGATTGCAGCTATTTTACAGCACTAGCAATGCTTGAGCATCATCTGGGGTAGTTCCGTGCCTGTACAGGAATGTCTTTAGGCATCTACAGTGCAGGTAACTGCTTGAAAGTGCTTGGCTCTCACCTTTATCCCCCTTCCCTTGGTGTGACCCATGAGAAGACAAGAGCATGCACGCAGTAAGCTATCACGGAGCAGCAGCTCCACGAAACATGTTGCATAAGGTAGCAGCAAATTTACCTTTTCTTTGTAAGGATAATGTGGAACACTGCTACTAAATCATAGCCTGGGACTCCATATAGGCTAAGGTTATGCCTACCATGTGCACAGGTTCCTCAGAGGTAAGGCACTGCCTTGAAGTTCCGGAACTCACTGGAGCAAAACAGTCATTTTTTTAAATTATTTTCGCATGTTTTCCTGTGACCTATGCATTTATCTGTTTCAGGCTTACAAAGAGCCAAGACCATTTGAGCTAAATACATCCGTGATCCAGTATAATCATAACGGGAGAAGGGAAAACAGTGATGAAATATGTGGCCCACAGTTTGAATTCCAGCCAGTAGGTGAACTTTTTGACTGCTTACTATCTTGAAAAATACGAGAGTAGATTCCGAAAGGCTGATGATTGCTGAGTAGACTGAGAGCACCTGACCAGTGCGCTTTGCCTTGATCAAGACTGAGACAATTATTCAGATTACAGTAATAATGAATCAAGTGAAAAATGGATTATGGGTTAATCAATTAGGATTACTAGAGCATCCCCATGGAATTTTGCTTTATTAAGAAATGATAATCATGATGGCCTCTTTGTTCTGTGGAAGATGACTTGTGGGTATTTGTGACACAAAATAGAGTCTAGAAGCTGCCATGTAGAAAGGGAAAAAGGATGTGTGGGGTTAGAAGCTGTTCTGCGGATTCTGAGGAACTTACTGGGAAAATCTTTAGACTTGAGTTCAATTTGAAGGTCATTACAATGGGCATTCAGTCTTAAGCACTTTAACAGAAAATTAATTCTTCTCGCTGAAACATATTAAGGATGATGCATAATCCACTCTCCATGACCTAGAAACACATAATGTCCAATGCTTTAAAAGGAATCACTTTTCTAGCTTAGCATACTGATGTTCAGAAAAAATCCAAGCTCCTTGTGATAGAGATCCAATGGATTTCTCTGTGCACATGCTTTGTTAAACTGACAGATGAGATTTGCAGTCTTTAATGTCAAGTGATTTCTTTTTCTTTTGAGGGGCTTATGGCCTTGGTAGACATTAAGAAATGCCCCAAACCAGTGAAAAGAGCAACTTAAAAACCTCCTGCATGACTCCAAAGTGATTCTTATAATAATTTCTAAACTAATCTAAAAGTTAGTAAAATCTATCCACAAGGCTGCTCTTTGTAAATATTATAAAGTAATTTTATATCTTATGTGTTCTGTTTTGCTGAGTTGACTGTTAATGTGAACCTTCAACAAAAGGGAAAAATCCAGCATGGTGGTCAAGGCTATGGAAGGCTGAGGTGTGAGAGAGCACGTGGCCAGACCTGCACAGTGCTGAGCCAGCAGATTTGATCCCGTGTTTTAACTACGTGTCACCCTTTCCTCTCTTTTCCCTCTATAACATGGTTTCAGTGGCTAACGTAATGAAAGCTGTCAGCTACTTAGGTGTGAAGATTCTATTCTACGCGTGCCCTGTGGTTGTGAGTTGAACCATGTTTAGTGATACCCATCTGTTTATATTTTCCAGTTGTGTCCATGTATGAAACCCTGGTTTACATAGACAAGATACCTGTGTACTTGAAGAAAACGGTATTTGCCACTGTACGCATTGTGTACTTGAAGAAAACAGTATTTGCCACTGTACACAAACAGTTGAATGTGCACGGGAAGAACTGGAGCAACATTTCAGCGTACTCAGTATATACTGCCAGAGCAGGCAGTGAAATGAGTATGACCAGTTGAAACTTCAGAAGAAATTTAAGAAATTGAAATTCAGCTATTCACGCTGGAATCTCTAAAAATATTAGCCATGCCACTTCGCCAAAATAGAAGATTCCTACTTTAAGTCCCACACATCGGAGAACTTGTTTCACAGGACATTTCCCCTTCTGCCTGTGATGGGGCCACTGGGTCAGTACTGGTTTGGAAGAAAGTCTCCACATACCAGATCGCTGACATTTTCTGTTGTGAGAACAATAAACTTGGGCCCTGTGCTCATCTCAGAGCAGTCATTTTCATTTTTACTAGTTTACTTTTAAAACTTTCCCATGCGCAGTATCTAATTATGGTACATTACAAAAATCTGTATTTAAATGGTAACAGTGCGCAGTGCTGAAAGGGACTGTTGGTAAATTGCTTATTCACTTTGATGATTAAGCCAGTAATTATTGCATTAGCATCCTAAACCACACTCGTCTGCCGATATATCTCCTCCTAAGGCAATCCCATGTGATGGGCTAAGTAGAAAGGGTATGGCACTTGAAGAAGGGCAGAGCAAAGAACATGTTGGAGATAGTGCCAGAGATTAAGCAGAGGTTGCTTTCTCCTGTGTCTGCTTCGGTGTGACTCAGGATAGTGATGGGGCGTGGTACATAAAGGATTTTTTTGCCTTAGAAATGTAAAAATAGACCTTTCCACTACTGGCTATGAAAGACGCTATGACACTTTCTGTTAGGTCTTATTACTGAGGCTAGACTTGCACAGTAATCAAAGCAAATAATTTTATTTGGTTGAGTAAGACGGCCTTTCAGCTTCCACACCACTGTGGCATTCAGCTGCCTATGCTGTTCTGTGTTCCTGTCCTGAAACATTTGGTAGCGCTGCTGGATGCCATTTATCAGCTATCTTCCACTTCCCCCTCACCTGAGGTGAATCTTTTCGTGTCTTTACACTGTTTTTTTTTTTTTTGAGAACGAACGCTTTATGATCCTACTAAAAGCAATGGCATAAAACAAGTGTAAGATATTCCTTTGTGTCTTCAGGAGCTTTTGGCTTTATATGATAAAATTCCAGGAAATAAGTTACTTGTAACAGTTTGCTCACTGGAAGACAGACGGGCACCGGATCCTGCACCCCTGCAGGTGCTGTTTTAGTTTCCCATCAATTTCCTGAAAGGATCCACTTACAGACCCATTTCCATGGCTGTTTCAAGCCCAGAAGTGACATTTTTTCCACTCCCCTGGATTCTAAGAGCTACTCTTTTACTTGTACCTCTTAGCAAGACCAGCATTTTTTTCTTTTTAAGGTAATATTATTCATGGAATTGATGGCTTCTTGAATTGTATCCGAGTATGGATCAGGTTTTGAGACCACTCTTTTGCAGTTTTGAGACCACTCTTTTGCAGCTGAAATGTCCTCCTCACACTTCCAAAGATACAAACTGCCTGATGCTGGTTTTGAGTAAGTGTTTAGACAAAAGAAAACTTTTACAAGCTTTCCTGAATGGAGATCATTCATTACTACAGAAAATGGGGGAAACTGTTCACTCTGTGAAGATTTGTTAGAAAATCTCTCCAGTGTGCTAGAGAAAAAATATAGTTCTAAACCAGAAAGGAATGTCTGAACCTCCAGGGCGAGGTAGGTCAAAAGCACCCTCAGTTGAAGATTTCCAAGCAGACCACAGAATGCAGTCTGCAGAGGTAGTAAAACTGTGGACAGCAGAAATAAATCTTGGTGGGAAGAGTGGTGCATGCTTTCTCCTGGGCATGCTGTTTGAAATTGCATGTTCTAAAGCAAAGAAAATTGCTCCTCAGAAATACCTTGATGAACCAGATCGAAAATCGCCTTGGGCTGGAATCCAGTGAAAGAACTGCCCTCTGTGCCCCTACTTTACATCAATAACTATGCCGTGTAGGTACATAGAGAATAACATCAAGGGGGAAGGTGCTAGTTGTTTTAAAAGGCTCATGCCTTTGAGGTACTGTCCTTTCCTCCATGCATGTTTTTCCTATATATTCTTCACTCTCCTTCCCTGCTATGCAGTTACCATCTTTCTTTTTTAATGGAATGATTAATTGTTTTCTTCTACTCCTCAGACCCCGTGTAACACCCTGTTGAGTGCACATCCTTCTCCCTGGAAGCGACATGTGCTACTCTCTCTCTCAAAGCTGGAGAAGAAGCCATACAGGTACTACAGCTGCAAGTTTCCTGGTAAGCAGTGGGGATTGCTTGGCTGATGCATGTCCAGACATGGATGGAGGGTCAGGCAATGCAGCTGGATGGGTTTAAGCATCTTCACAATACATGAACTGGCAGCAGACGTGTTGTTTTAGGGAACAGATCTCGGACACTGTGCTGGAGTAAGTGCCAGCAGGAACTTGGAAAGATGTGTTGGTTTTATATAGCAAGTACACAGAAGAGCAGAGCCCAGGGAAGCAACTACTCAAATAAGTTGGCAGGTATCCAGCATTGGTAAAAAAACACTGCAAAGACCTTGGCAAATGTTTCTGTCTTCTTATTTTGTCTGTCTGGTCCAGAAAACAGTGATAGTGAATAAAAAGAGTTTGACTTGAAGACAAGAAACTAAGAGAGAAAAATATGTTTTCGTAGGACAAAAAGTCCACTCACTATCGAATTCCTTTCCATCCACTGGCCAATTCACTTTTAAAAGTCTCAAAGCCATTCAGCTTCCATTACGCCTCTTGTCAGAACTGTGCCTCTTCTATTAAGCGTCATTGCCCACAAGCTTCTCCTGGTGTAGGTTATGCTTACGCTTCTCATTTAAGCTTTCCAAAGAATGATTCTTTCTCCTGCGTATGCTACATCCTTCTAATATAGAGAGGTAGTTTGGTCTTTTTCCTTACATCATTGCATGACTAAACATGCAAATATGTGGTTTAAAAAATTCCTTTAAATCTGTTCCCTACCAATTAATTTTATTAATCTTTTCTGAGTTTCTTTAAAGTCTTTAATCAGTATTTTTGCAGAGGAAAACACCAGGCTTAAGCTCTACTCAGGTGCAGAACTGTACGCTGCTAGATGTCAAACATGTCACAACAGGATATAGTCAAAATCCACTACTGTTTACAAACTTATCCTTCTGGAAGTGCTGGGAGCCTTCTGGAAGAAGGAATCAAGTACCTTCAGTCTCCTATTAAAGGATTCTCATCTCTGTCTCTAAGGCACTGGGAGCCTTGCAGGAGCTGACCTTAGAAATATGCTCGACGTTTTCTAGTCAGATGTAAATTACATTCTCAAACGGAGGTTGTGTTGCTGAATTGTCTTCCACAAAACTGACTTAAAATTCACTAATTTCAGCTCAAATTTTTCCTTAAACACTCTTGCTACCTGCTGACTGTCAGACTTTGTAAACAGGTTTTATGTAGTTAAAGCTATTCTGCATGCTAAGTACATTATCTGTCTTTTAGAATACTTATTAGAGTAATACACAAAAACTTACAGAAAAATCTCTCTTTACCAGTCCTCCTCAGAAAGCACCCTCCCTGCTGCTTTTGTAGAAGTAGTTTCTCCTTGCCTTGTAGTTAAATTGTGTAGCAGTGGGTCTGCCATAAATTGTTGCTCAGCATTGATATACAACATTTCTACTAGAGGTGACAAGGTATTTAATAATAGACATTTTTTGCTCACCTCATCAAGGTTATGCCTCTTACTTTTAATGTGCATTTGAAATACATCTTCTAATGCCCTTAAAAAAGAATAAAAAGTAACATCAGTGAAAAAAAAAAAAGAGCACATTCAAAGGCCATATACTTCCAAATGACAAATACCACTCATCCTGTCTTTCAGATCACTTAAAATACATCCCAACTTTTCATTTTTGCTCCATCCCCTCCCCGTCCCTACTGTACCTGTAAATGCATTTAAAAAATTTCACCTCACATTTTAAGGTTGCTGAATATTCTCTTTCCAGGTGCATGCAGTTGGCAGGAACTGTGCCCGGGACAGTCTTTCATGTATATATTTCCAATTTCTTCTTCCACGTTTAATACAAATACAAGAGTATTGGTGGTCTCCAGTGCAACCTAGTAGCTCCCCTCTGTATTTTGGTGGGGCCTAAGTCTCTCTGTTGCTGATGTCAAGTGCTGTCCCACCACGTTAACTGGGTAAAACTGCTGAGGGTACTGGGGTGCTGGGCAGTACTGCAAGCAGCTTCCTAGATTCACTTACAGCAGTCATTCCTTAGTCTGGGATACAGCATTACGCAAACAGGACGTTTGAACTGCCTCTCGCCAACACTTTCAGACCTCTGAAGATCGTTTGCGTAGTCTCTTTGTTCTTGGGCCTCTTTTTTAGCCCCTTTTAAGGGAGACACTGAAGGCTGAACTTTCATGGTCACAGTTTTGTTAACTATGTGTACTAGGGAAATAGAGATGCCTTCAGAAAGGGCTCTCAACATTTTTCTTGATGGCTATATCCAGCTGCAAGCAAAAGATGTGGTCATGGTGATAAGCGTTGATAAAAATAAAGATCTAACTGACTAGGGAAAATTAGGTCTCCAGGTTCTACAATTGTAACTCAGTTAAATCTAACCCCATGGTTGCATTTTCAGACAATCATGAAAAATGAAAATATTTGCAATGAGCTGGAGGGCCCAGCAAAGCTGGTTTTGTTGTATATTTGAATTGGGAGGGCATTTATGATTTTATCTGTCCAGAAACTGGTCTAAATAAATGGAGATTTTAAAATTGTGCCTATCATTAATCCTGCAGCAGGTTAGCTAAGGCCATTAGTTGTGTCTTTTCTAGTCTGTCACAAAATCCAACTTTTGATTTAAAATGAAAGGCCACTATTGATTATTCACTTTTATTCTGCAGAGAAATTAAGTTCTGTTATTAGAGACTACCCAAGAAAACAATGCAATATTTTTCATACATTTTTAGTGACCTTTGTTTTTGAGGGAAGAGTGCACAGCATCTAAAGAACCTCCAACTAAAGTTAACAGAGCAAACCTTTCGCCCTACAAGCCTGAGCATAGACACCCTGGTGCCCCACCGTGTTCCGGGTCCGGCTCGGTGTGGAGCACGCACGTGACCCCTGCTGCTATTACATCATACAGGTAAAAGTTTGTGTTCTCTCATTTGGTTTTCACTATCCATAGAGAAAAAACTTATTTTCTGAAGGATGGTAATCCTCCTGTTAATACGGAGGCTGACATACAGCAACTTTTTCAAGTTTTATTTTATTTTAATAATACTTTCTTTTTAACTGTACGTACGGGTAGGCATGATACTTAGCAACCTTTTCAATGTGTGGTGAGTTCGTGTTTTTCAAATCTACTATTATTCCTGCTAGTGTAACCAGAAAAGTAACTTCTAATTTAGGCTTTGAAATTTGTCTGAAAACTGCTATACCTAGAAGGAAGGAGGAAAACTCTTACCTTTAACTGCTCAGAAAACAAACTAACTGCTTGTGTTAACGGCCGCTTAAAAAAAATCAATTCAAAAGTGGCTTAGGGATTTTAACTGAAATCCTCTAGACTGAAAAGGAAATATCTTGGTTTGGTGTCAGACTGAGTTTGATGGATTGATTGATTTCAGAGGTTAGCAACTCTCCAGCATCACAGCACAGCACTTGACCAAGACTGAAATATTAGACATTGGGGTTAAGTCCTCTATCAAAGGAAGAGTTTCTCCTGTTTAAGATGCAGGCCAGGAAATGGCACAAAAAAGGAGCACATAACATTGTCACCTTTAGGAGGCCTACAACAGACCTATGGTTTATCACAGCTCTCTAAATATTAGAAACATGATAGATTTCCATTAGAAATGGGAGTGCAAGGTTGGGGGGGGAGGCATGTGTGACAGGCTGTCACGTACAGAACATGAGGCCAGAAAAGGATGCTGCCGTTAGACACCAGCAGCACTGGGTGCATTTGGCTCTAGCCTTTATGTGTGGATGGTTAACTTGATAGTGCATGCATCCTAAATAAAGCAATTATTGCATTTATTTATTTTGCTCTTACAGGAGGGAGGAAGAACTCTAAATACAAAATCTTGCTGTGATGCACTTTGCTAGGGAAGACTCATTGTAGCTCCACGGCTTGCTAGCTCAGGATTGACTGGGACCTGGAATGAGACTGCTGTAACAATAACGTCTATCGCCATACTGTATGAAAGAATGAGCTTGAGAAACAGGGTCAGAGAACATGATGTTTCCACGTGTCTCCTAGAAGTCACTGGGAAATATGAGTCTGGCTGAAAATACTTTCTGTTAAGCTACTCGGTTTAAGTCATGACTCCTATAAAGTCATCAAATTAAAGTGATCTCAAGTTTCACTTTAATCTCATTAAAACCACCGATTCTTTACAGCAATTGAATAATTGGTAAAAATTTTGTTACTTAAAGGCATAAATAAGAAATGCAAAGCACTTACTCTTTGTGATAGCAACTTCTAATCAAAATATCATTTGTAAGGTCTTGAAGAAAATGAAGATACTCTTCTTCTCTATACAAATACACAAGCTGTCAGCACCTTTCTTTAACATACACTCAATACAAATAAAGTTTACAATACTATCCAAAGAGGTAGCAGTTTCAGAATAATTAAACAAACTCAGGTAAAGAATTTTGTTAACATATTCAAAAGTGATGGATCTATTTAATAGTCTGCATTTTTTTTACTACCCAGGTTTATAATTCTATTTTCACAGCTCTGCTGGTCAACTCCCTAATTACTTTAATCCATTAATTTCATTAATCACGAATATCTATGCCTTTTGTGAATAATCAGTTAAAAAAATAGTTCAAATGAACAAAGTGTAGGTATCAGAAGATAAAGTATTATCAACATTGTTTATTTAGTATTTACTTGTTCTTAACATTATTTGTTTTGCCTACAGTAAGAGCAGACTGGGTGGCAGGACTCAGAAAATCTCTGCCAACTTTCTGATCCCACACTTCCTGAGCAAGTAGCTGAATCCTTTATCCCTAACAGAGTACCTTCTACTCATTGCGTACAGAATCAGAATCACAGAACAGCAGGGGTTGGAAGGGCCCTCTGGAGATCCCCCAGTCCAACCCCCCTGCTAAAGCAGGTGNTATCTCCAGAGAAGGAGACTCCACAGCCTCCCTGGGCAGCCTGTGCCAGTGCTCTGTCACCCTCACAGTAAAGAAGTTCCTCCTCATGTTCAGGTGGAACTTCCTGTGTTCCAGTTTGTGCCCATTGCCCCTTGTCCTGACGCTGGGCACCACTGAGAAGAGTCTGGCCCTATCCACAGATTTCATTACATCCATTGGTAATTGGCTCTTGTGCCATGTTTTGAATTTTCCACTAGATTCCTACTTTAATATTTTTATATAAAACTTAGAAATAGTTAAAAGGGACAAACAAAACTTACTTTTCTTCAGGTTGTGATCCTGGAGAAAGTGGCACTTCGGAATTGGAAATCCATAATTCATGGTTCTGCCACAAATAAGTAAAGAGGAAAAGTAGATTTTTTTTTTATATCTTTGTATTAACATTTTATATTTCCATTCAGTGTGCCAAGGGGGAATGGCCTGATTTCATAACGTATCAAAATCACACTGACATCATACTGAAGTGACAGACCAGCTCGTGTGAAACTAATGTCTTCAGTGCCAATCACTCATAAATGAAGAAAAAGTATTATCATTAGGTAGGTTTGTGTTGGCAGAAATGGAAACAAGCAGGTATAGCCTGAGAAAAATGATGCAAATACTGTAAAGGAAATAAAAATTTCTGACAAAATAGAAAGTATTTGCAGACTTCATTCAACTAAGACAACTTTCTTTAAAAGGACGTGCAAAATTCATTTGTATCTTTGAAAGAAGACTTAGAAAACCAGGTTGATATGGAAATTATCTTT
This sequence comes from Steatornis caripensis, assembly GCA_013398225.1. NCBI lineage: Eukaryota > Metazoa > Chordata > Aves > Caprimulgiformes > Steatornithidae > Steatornis > Steatornis caripensis. The sequence goes on along the minus strand of VZSC01001145.1, from coordinate 495,645 downwards.
TGCTGCAGTTTATCGAATGGGAATAGGAGCTTCTGTTGATAATGTTGTAAAATGAAGGTTTTGGTGGTTGGAACAAGAGTGGAGTAGTCCCAGCCAGTATAGGGGTAGCACAAATCNTGTATCTTTGAAAGAAGACTTAGAAAACCAGGTTGATATGGAAATTATCTTTTGCTGCAGTTTATCGAATGTGAATAGGAGCTTCTGTTGATAATGTTGTAAAATGAAGGTTTTGGTGGTTGGAACAAGAGTGGAGTAGTCCCAGCCGGTATAGGGGTAGCACAAATCATGCTTGTGATGCCTTGGCTGAGCTGTATAGAAATTCAACACTGATTCTGTAAATGGCCAAGCAAGCCGAGTAATCATACAAACCCTCTCTATCATGCATGGCTTTGACTGCTGTTAAGCTTCCCTTATTTTTAAGAGCACTAAAATTCAGTAAATTAATCCCCCGCTCATCTTAAAAATCCAGGTGGCTAACAGAGAGCAACTTCCAGACTAAGTCTTGTACGACATACTACAGTACTGACTGTAGGCTGAGTGATTAACATTTTGCCCGGGTGTTTNCCGCTCATCTTAAAAATCCAGGTGGCTAACAGAGAGCAACTTCCAGACTAAGTCTTGTACGACATACTACAGTACTGACTGTAGGCTGAGTGATTAACGTTTTGCCCGGGTGTTTCTGAGGTCCAAGCTGTTATTTGGAGGGAGTGAAAAGCTGTAAATCAACCAAAAGCTGAAATCACCACTTGAAATGTTAGCATGCAGCAGGATGTCAGTCAAGGAGGAAAAAGCTCTGCTTTCAGAAGAACGGATTTGTGTTGGAATACAGTTTTTCACATCACATAATGTCTCATTTGCATTTCTCAGAGACACCAGTTACTTTAGCTATTCCTATTGTATTTAGAAAGGTCCACTGACCCTGTCTAGCCATGCATGCTAGATTTCTCAATTGCAATCTTAACCACTTCTCACAAGATGATTTCATCTTTTTTGTTTTGCTCTTAACATATGTTCCTCAAAGCCAACAACTCCGTTATCCATCTCATTTCCACACAACCAGGACAACTTTTGTGTATGAACAGTGGGCTCCATTCTTTTTGTTTGTAGCAAACTGGGTACACCAACCTCAACTGACTGCTGAGAAAAATGATCTGAATGTGGTCTCACATGTGCATCTTCGAAAAATCTGAAAGATTAAAAGCAAGGTGAAAACCAGTTATGCTTAAAATTGTGTGTTTGAAAGTGAAATTACCCAACTTTTAGCACCGGTGTATAAACAAGCTGAGTAAGCACCTGTATGACTTTCTCTTTTCATCATTGACGTCTGCTGATGTAAGCGAAGGTCTGCCAGCAGAAGAGATCTTTTTTTGGGGAGGAGGATTATAATACCTATGTTTTACAAGAAAAGATTGGTGTGATGTCTTTAAGATTTGAGGAGTAAAATACTGCTGCTTTTCTGTAAAAAATTTTGAGTGTTTATGAAGGAGGTCCCCAGAGTACGTTTTTTTAAAAGAGTTTTGAATTGCCTTCTTCCTATTGTGACTGCCTAAATGCATGCGAGATTGCTGGAGCAGTGAAGCAGATGATCTGTCTGTACCGGAGTTGTGAACGGGAGACTGAGTCAAAGCATGCTGAACACTACTTTGGATATTCTTTCTTGCAGGAGAAGCTGGCAACAGAGTCCTTGAAGTGAGCTGCTGAGATGACACAGAAAGGGGCTGCTCTCTCTTTGTCCTGGAGCAGTTGTTCTGACCAGATTTCAGGTATAGGTGACCATTTTCCAACAGTGACCACCTTGCCTGTAAGTTAAAGAACAAAGTAACTGACAGAAAAATCACAAAAGCAATTCACTGAAGACAGCGTCTCCTACAAAGTCTCCTCCCACTCAGGAGGAATTTTAAGAACCTATCTTCAAACTGTCTCAAGTGGTCTGACTTGCTGAGTTTCAGGAACTGCAGCTAGGAGTAAAGCCACCCTGCCACTGTCCTGGAGCTAGTTAATGAGTCCCTTTTCTAGTTTATTTTTCCTTCTCTTTACAAGGTTGAGGTTGCTAATGACAGGCAGTCTTGGGAAATTCCGTTTTGCTTGTCCAGGCTCACAGAGGGTAAACACAAGATTTTTCTTTCCTTGGACATTGTGCATTCTCATCTATGGAACTAATGGCTCAATAGCAATCTTACAGCCCTTCTTCGCTGGCATCTTCTATCCTCTCTCCTTGTATGCCCACGCGGGTATAGGCATGACGCCATCTCATGAGTTTGAATTCAAACAGAACCACTGTTATCCTTATAAATACCATAGGTGAAATTGTGGCCTATCATTTTGCTATTTATCTCAGTGTGAGCAAGATTTTACAACTCAAAATAATGCAGATGTTTGAATTGGATCGCATTCTTTATAAACAGCATCACTGGTAATCTAGTGGTAAACCCACTGTAATTCTCCACAAATAGAAAGTTTTACAGTCTAAATATAGTCTACTGAGGAATTTTTGCCCCAGAGAGAGTCCGGACTATGGCAGGATGAAATGTTTTGCAAGACTCTTCCCATTGAGGTGAGGTCCACTGGCAGAATTTTGTGAAGAACAGGCCTGCTCACACTAGTATGAGGTTGTACAGTTTCTGGTATCTGGCAGAATATATAGAATTAGGGTTAATTGCTTTAGGGTCTTGCTTTTACAAGCAAATACCATTTGGAAATTCAGAGGATTCAGTGGAAGTACTAAGAAAATAATTGGGATTTAGTTCTTTTGAAAATACTGTGTACAGAAATCATCCTAATAAGAATGTTGCCATACACATCAACAAATTATTTCAACAAATTAACTAATTTTTTTTTTTCTGGGCATCCATATAGCACCTTGTTAAAAATTCTAATTCCATTTGTCTAAGAAGCAAAGAAAACGTGTGTGGGTTTATTAGTGCCATGCTGTCAGTGCAGGGACACGTTTCAGTCATGTACATGTCGTCATGGCATGGGTACCTCTCATTGTAGGCTGAGTAGGGATAGCAACAGTTCGATGAGAGGATAGCTGCCAGTTGGCAAAACCCCGAGTCAAATACTATCTCCGTTTGACTAGACTAAACTGAGTAAATCCGCACTTACTACTGTGTTACAGGCACTCCCCAGCTCTTCAGAGTACAGCTGACCAAGGGGAAACTGGTCTCTTATGTCACTCAGTACTACGTGTGTGAAGGTCCCATGCTGTCAGAATATCACATACCTTCTTCTGGCTTGGAGAAACACTTCTGGAGTTGAACAGTGAGGCAGGAAGACCATGTACGAGATCCTTCTTACACTTCTCAAGGACTTGAATTAGTCTGTCTCTTTTCTGCTGATCCTTGTCTGTACACATAAATATGTAAACACAACCCTTTCCAGTTTAATCTACGTTCAAGTCATAGAGTAGTACTCTTCATTCTTCTTTTTGCCACTAAAGACTGTTCTGTCTCCTCTTTATACCAAGTAGCAGACAAAGAAGACACTCACTCTGGTTTTTACAGTTGGCGCTTGCTGCTTCCATGCTCAGCACGCATCTGAGTTTGAAACAAATGCAACCCAGGACTCCGTTACATCACTCATACACCAAGTAATGAGCTACTGGAGGGATGAGAGAGTACAACAACATTTTGTTCCCACCTCCTGCCCACTCTTTCCTCTGTCATAGACAGGAGCTGAGACAGGTCAAAACAGAAGAAAAGCTGAGGCAGTCAGGTAAGGATTCAAGTCTACATACTAAGAGTTGGGTGATGACAGTCAGGCTGCCACTGTGGTCTGTGCAGATTGCAATGCCGAGAAAGCGCACTTTCTGTATCAGTCAAACCCAGGCTGAAAACAGTGGGATGACACTTCTGCTAGCACCCTGTACACAAAAAGGACAGAAACAGACCTAGTCCTTTGGATCTTCCAATCTCACTGAAAATATGCAAGTGAGGGAAGGAACAAGAATACTTAATCTCATAATAAGCATTACTATATATCATACTAGGTATTTATATGTGTATATATAATACGAAGCATTATAAAATAAGAGGAATACATAGGAATAAGAAGGGGATATCAGTTGCCTAAGACCACAGAGGTCCACAGGGACATACTCATGGATAATGCAAAGCCTCACAAGTCACCATCTTTAGCCAGAACCTTACTTTTAGCCATGGAAACAAGAATGATACGTGACCAAAATTCTGGACCCTTTTAACCTGCCGTGTTCCTTCCAAGCATAGCTCAGAAAAAAGGGATATGAATTGTAATGTTCAGAAAAGCCCTTTCTCTTTGTAGATGGTGATATGGCTCTTTTGGGTTGAAAATGCAGCCCTGTCAGAACTTCCTTGCCCTGTGGAGCTCTGGCCGTGCCAGTACTGTCAGGCAGGCCATCAGAGAGACGTACTCTGCTCCTTCCCCTCTCGGTGCAGCTGCAGAGGATCCTCAAACAGACAATTCTAGAAGGCTAGCAAGGCTTCAGGTGAGCTGGTGAAATGTGACTTCTGTCTGGGTGATGTTACTCTGAGTAGCACTGACTTATTCCTGACAAAATGCATGACTGATTCTTGATTAGCCTAAGGCCCCCTTACACTGCTATCGTGGCAATGTACTAGAACTTCTGCTCCCAATATGCTGCAAAATTTTGCTAATAAGAAGCAACTCCTCCTCCTCTGAAGTAATGTAATCGCAGTATACCGCACTAGTAATGTGACAGAATAATGCTTGAAACCTGGCAAAGCAGCACTTACTGCAGGTTTTCTTTCGAGGGGGAGATGCATCAACATGAATTTAGTACTGCATGTTTCTGAATTAGCAGAAGGTTTACAGGGTTTTAGTTAGTCTTAAAATAATTATTCGGGAAAAGGAATAGCTGAGACTTTTTTTTAAAAAAAAACCACTTAGATACTGCACTAAATGTTTGGCTCCTCTGAAGTTTGTGACAGCTCTTTTGTGGGGCACACCATTTCTTGACTAATGCCTTGTAAGATGGCCTCAAGGCTGTGGCCTGGTCACTGAAAAAAACAGATTTCGCCAACAGCTAAAACCTATATATTGTCTCCAGAGGCGTGTAATCTGGCTTTCCACTCTTGCATGGACATGAGTTCATAGCATCATCCTATTAAGAAAAGCATGTTGACAATGCTAAATCCCATTTGGATGGCTAGGAAGCAGGATTATACAACTCAGTGGAACAAATAACAAAATGTACTTGCTCAATTGCATTCACGCAGGGATGAATACCTTCCCCTTTTATCTACGTTTGTACAGTGCCCAATCAAAGTACCCCCCCAATTCTGATTAAAGACTTTGCATTCTGCAGTCATACAAAACATAACAGACAGGGCAGCTTGCTGTAATGTCTGTGCAACAGTACTGCCAGTCAGGATACCTGGCTTCTTTCACGGCAGTGCCAATGACTTGTGAGGCCTTGGGAAAAAGTGACACCCGTGCCTCTCTGCTCTTCTGCATGTGCCATCTGTCTGTGCGCAAGAGAGGCAGGAGAACAACTGTCTACTCGAGCATGGCTGGGCCTTCACCAAGCCTTGCTAAGGACAAGAAAATAAAATGTCAAAGAGATACAGGTTTTAAACAGACTTTGTCTAGTATTTCACTGATATTTTTACTATAAATACGGGTTATAAATACGCCACATGGCATTACGCCTATTCAAACAAGTACTGTTCCACTGCATTATAGTTTTATGGTTTTAGTAGGTAGCAAAAGCTCCTGGGCCAGAATGTCTCATAGCAACTCTCCTTCCCCTTCCCTAATACACGCCAGGTTCCATTGCCCAGACTGTCACGTTTTGTACGTGCCTCAGCCATGTGAAGCAGATTGAGGGGTCCTGCAACATATCCTGGTTTGCTGACATGTCTACTAAGAGATTTACTTGCCTCACCACCTTCTAGCCCTTCTCTCTCTAGTTTCTCTTTTCTCACTATTTTTTTCTCATTCACATTTTTCCCTATGCCACTTCTTATGATTCCAGGGCTGCAGAGTCTTACCTGCTCCCAGCACCCACTGGCTGCCAGTAATGCTCCAGGTTGCTTCCTTTATAAGCTGCTCCCCTCCTACACTTCTTTTCCTAAAATGACCTTGCCCCATGGTGACGTGGCATGCTCCGTAGATGCATAAATTAATGGGGCTAAGAGTGAAAGTAATTTGTAGGTTTTCAAGCCACACTGTTGGCTTTCACACGCACTCCTTACCGTTCTGTTTGAAAGTCAGCTGTGACCATGCAACACTGAGCAGCCTGGCCCAGGCACGTGGACTGCTCATGGGCAAGAGCGACATAAAGAGAAAAGGATCACCTGCCCATTCTGCATTTCTCCAAATACTTTTTAATAACAACTAACAATAAGCGAGAAAGGAAAAGAAAATAACATACAAAATTTGTATCCCAAACGATAGGAGTTTGGGTTTTTTTCTTTTTCTTTTAAAACCCCCCAAATTAGACATCCCTTGCGATCTCATGTCCTAGCTGAAGTGTTTAAGAACTGGCTGTAGTTTATGCTTCAAACCATAACTGGGAATAATTAACTGGGGGGGGAGCAAGGTTTCGCCTACGGAAGCATATAACGATTCAGTGTGTCACCTGAATCCTCTTACAGGACCACTCGACTACCTCTTTCCTGCTTCCCAGGGAATAGAATCATGTGGTATGGCCAGTGCAGCAGTTATTTAGGCAAATGTATTCAACAGCCTTTCTGTTAGGCTCATTTATTTGCTAATTTGTCATCCTTCCTACTGTGGCAGGCATTAATTTATCAGTGCTATTGTACGATTTCACTGGTGCTTGTACTAGTATCTGGTACTTATCAATGCGACAAAAGTACAGAAAATAAAAAGAGATTTAGTTGAAATCTGGTCATTTTAAAAACATAGGAAAATTCAAATACTATAGCTCCCACTCTGTTTTCCTGGCAGTTCTTGTTGCTTTGGGGTTAATAAAACATCTTTTCTGTCCTTCGCTGCTGTGTGAAAGGCCCGTGTACAAAACGAGCAGACACAAACTTACTCATCATAGTAGAAGCCATTTAGCTGATAATATTGGTCAATCGGAATGAAACAAACTAAACCACCTTTTTTTTTTTTTAATGTAGTGCCTTTCAGTTCTACTTATCTTTATCTTAAGATAAAGATAAATAAGAAGAGCCGGCAAACACCTTAAACTGAATCCACAGCTGCCTCCTCAAACAGAAGGTTATTTTCAGGTCTAAGACATAACATTATGGCCCAAGTACGAACATGGGATATAGAGCCAGAACAGGCTTCCCCTAAGTTGTTTACCAGATGTTACAAAACTCAGTGATTATAGTTAGAAATAGAATCCGCACCTTGGCTCATGCCTTCGTTTTTGGCTCGCAGTGGGAGTTCTGCTTTAATTCCTACCAAGTGTTTTAAAAGAGATGGCTGATGTTTAACTCCTGATGAGTTTTGAAACAACAAGGAATTTTTCAAAGGACTGTGGAGGAAAAGGAAGAGCAAAAGATGGATTCCAGGTCTGTCAGGCTGATATCATTCCTGAGCAGAATAACTGAATGACTATTACAAGACTCGGTTAAAGTAAATAATATAAGCAACACCAATCAAAAAGGTTTAAAAAGAAGTCACCATGCTGACTTAACAAGAAAAAAAAAGATTCTGATTGTGGCTGAGTGAGATAAAGGTGTTGGTTTAAAAGACTTCTGTAAGCTCCCTGGCTTTGCTCTGATGACATTTTAACTAAGAAATTGGAACACTACAAAATGACAGGTATTTATAAAACGGCTAACTGGCAGACCTGAAAATGTAATTAGAAGTGAGGACGCCTTGCAAAGCAGGTGTTTCTAATGCAAGGATCATTTCTGATATTGTATTGTTAAATTAATTCTTTCAGTTATCTGAAAGAAAACATAAAATCATTCCTCATTAGGATTGAAAAACTACAGTTGGGGAACTCGCGAATAATAAAGGGATGGTTTTCTGTAACAAAGTGATCTGCACTGCTCAATGAGGTAGACGTAGGCAAGGAGTATACTTTTCAGCATGGATAACAGAACATCTCCATTCAGAAAATGCAGGCTCTTACGTAAAGGAGGTGAGTCTTATCTGGAAATCAGTGTCACTGAAAAACATTCGTACCTTCTAGACAAACCGCTACCTGTAATTTCCCACAGTGACAACGTAGCCAAAACCAGTGTACTGTCATTGCCTACAAAGAGTGGAAATCTCAAGTGTAAGCACAGTGAGCTTTTGCTGTAGTTTCCTTTGATGGGTGAGTGGCTGCTGCTGGAATTACATATCCTGTTCTAAAACTTTACCGCTCAAGAAGCATTTATAAATTGGGAAGGATGCAGAGAAGATCCATCAGAATGATGAAGTCTGGGAAACACTCTTCATGGTGACAGATTTAAGGAACTGAATGTATTTAGTTTCGTAAAGGGATGGTTAAGAAGTGACTTTATTCCAGCTTATGAGCACCTATAGACAAAACAGAAATTAAACAATACAGTTTGTCAAGCAAAGATTTACCAAGACTGGACAAATTCATCCTAAAAGAAAGGCGTAAGTTAGCCTTTGGAACAGTTTAATGAGAAGTGGGAAGTAAATACATAAGGACATACTTCTAAATCCTTCCCCCCCAACTCTTTAAAACAGCAATGAACAGAGAGAAGACTTAGGGGAAAAAAAAAGGCAATATAACCTCAATTCTTACTGTGTCTATGAAACTCTGAGATACACGTCAGTCATCATGGATCACCTAGCAACTTCTCTGAAATTTCATTTTTTCTTAATTTTTGCTGTTTTTGTCAACTGATGTAATCCTAGATTTTGGGCCAGTGCAATACAAAGGGATACAAGGACAGTTTCTTGTGACGTTCACATCTATGGGCCAAATGCTGCAGTCTGCACTGGTAGTAGTTTCTATGGTGTGAGGACTGCTTATTTTGACATTTCAGAGCAAACAAGACCATTCCTTCAGCAGAAACCAGCGGTAAGAGAGGCTCAAGTGCATAGATTTGATTTCAGATGCTATTTGCTAGCTGTCGTTATGAAAAGCCTATGTTGGCACATTAATCTACACTGCGTGGGTGTTTTTTTAGCCCCAAGCTCTGGTTCAGCATTATTTGTTTTCATCAATATTTAAATGCTGCAATACTATCAAGTGAGTGGATAACAACAATTTTATAGGGGAAGAAAAGTCTCTGAAGTGCCAGATATACTCAGGAAACATTGCTAAGCAACACTACCTGTTGTTGTTTGCCGTGTTGTTTTCTAATCCTGTGCCAAATTCTGCACATTTTGCTAATGTGAGTGCGCATGCTGACATTAACAGGAATTACCACAGGAGGAAGTCAAGAAGGAATCAGCTGTCCATAACAAACCACCCAATCCAGCAATTCTGAACTGCTTGAAATCTTTGGCCATAGCCCACATCTGCTGTGACTGGTTCTGCCTTACTAACAAATTCATGGACATCAATAGACCTGACAGCACTTGACACAACTCCTTCATACACAGCATCAAAATAAAGAAAGAACACACTCTCTTCTCTTATTCGAGCAAAGACAAGACTTGACATTTGTTTCACTTATGTAAGGGAAGTAGTCTATTTTTCTTAATCTTTTAGTGAGTATAAATACGATATATTCAAAAGGTGAGGTTCACTGCTCTGTACCTACGACCTGCTCTTAACCTCTAAGTATTCACAACTTCCTGCATAAGAAAATAAGAGCAAACTCGGACACTTAATGCATCTGCCTTTCCTGCAGCCTGTTTCTCATCTAAAGCATGTTTCAGCTCATTTCTGACACAAAAGGTCAGATCTCGCTCCCTCCCTCCCTCATGTCGGTACAGATTAGCGATGGTAATTTACACTGTGAAAAGGTGGTCCAACAGGATACATCCAGCATCATTGCTTCTGATTTTTTGAAGATGCTGATCTGTTAAGTTACTGAAAATAGGTAAAACTTCTTTAGCCAAGCTACATATTTCCATCTCTTATCTGAAGC
>VZSC01001145.1:439097-474921 GCA_013398225.1 Steatornis caripensis | reverse complement strand
GCCCAGCTCCGCCCAGCTCCGCGCTCAGCATATGAGGAGGACTCTATCTAATTATTCTGCCTTTGATCCTGATCTGTGCATCCTGAATCCAGTTCCTGCCTGCTGATGGGTACAGTTCGGGACTTTCCTGGGGCGTGCCCTGCAGTGTCTGGGTGATGTATTGTTAGTGAGGTGGGAGCTCAATATTGGTTTTGTATGTATTTCATTATTATTCTTCCTATTATTACAATACATTATTACTGTAGTTATATTAAAGCTGTTTTAACTCTTCCAACCCATAAGTCTCTTTCCCTTCTCTCTTTCCCCCTTTTGAGGAGGGAGGGGGTTAACAAAGAGCATCTGATGTCCGTTTAATATCTAGTCCAGCTCTAAACTGTGACAAGTTCCAATGGAGTGTTCTAGCTCTCTCTTTGTGTGGCACACCATGTTATGCTTCACTTTTAAATCCTCCTACACCTGTTGAGTTAGTGATGGGGAGAGGGAGGAAAGAAAGGGGAAGAAATTCAGCAGCCAGCAAAAACTAAGGGCAGCAAACACACCCTTGACTATGATTTCATCTTTCAGCTATGTAGATATTGCCATCATTAAAGACTGTACATACCTTTAACAGATATGAGTTTCTTGTAATGAGCAGCCATGTGATCTCGAATGATGTACTGGGTGGAGAGCTTGCAGGAAGGTCCAGGAGAAAAAGCTGCAAGAGGCAAAAATCTCAGTTCATTCAACAGGGTGAGCAATGTCTCAGGCAATAATGGCTCTGAAAACATTTTAATATTTATCCTCTCCTGCTTGCAATAAAATCAAGTCAATATTCATCCATTTATTTCAAAAAGTAAGGGTAACACAAAATGTAGCATGAAAAAGTGGTAAATTATTCTCATTTTGCTTGTTTTTGAATACCTGAGAATCATGGCTTGCAATAAGTAATGTATGAGCCTTGGATATTATAGAACTCTGGAGAATAATAGAAGATCTCACTGTTTAATATCTGATATAACAAAAAGCATTTACATTTTGAAAGATTTAATACTAGAGAGCAGGACAAAGTACTGTAAAAAACTGCATATGAATATCTTGCCTCTTGTTGATACCAGGCCTAACTCTAGCACTCCGTAGGGAGGAAAATGGACTGCATACACACAAAGACAGAAGTAGGGCCAGAAAAGGAGCCACAACATGGAACAGAAATATGTTACGCACAGACTGACCATGACACTCCTCTGAATCTCTAACCCACAAGACTTCTCAGATTAGGAAGAATTTGTCTCTGTATCTGACATAAGTTCATTAGCCTGGGAAAAAAAGTCAAGAAGCAGGTAANTGAATATCTTGCCTCTTGTTGATACCAGGCCTAACTCTAGCACTCCGTAGGGAGGAAAATGGACTGCATACACACAAAGACAGAAGTAGGGCCAGAAAAGGAGCCACAACATGGAACAGAAATATGTTACGCACAGACTGACCATGACACTCCTCTGAATCTCTAACCCACAAGACTTCTCAGATTAGGAAGAATTTGTCTCTGTATCTGACATAAGTTCATTAGCCTGGGAAAAAAAGTCGAGAAGCAGGTAAGCATTTACTCATTTTAAATTTGAACCTGGTAGTGCAGCTGAGATAGATCATTGTCTTTCAACCTGCTTCTGAACTGNAACAGAAATATGTTACGCACAGACTGACCATGACACTCCTCTGAATCTCTAACCCACAAGACTTCTCAGATTAGGAAGAATTTGTCTCTGTATCTGACATAAGTTCATTAGCCTGGGAAAAAAAGTCAAGAAGCAGGTAAGCATTTACTCATTTTAAATTTGAACCTGGTAGTGCGGCTGAGATAATCATTGTCTTTCAACCTGCTTCTGAACTAAAGTATTATTTCTGGATTCCTTGTCAAATCATCAGATAGGACTTGTAGATGGAAAGTTGCTAGCAAATACTTTTAAAAAATAAACAGAATACCGGAGATCAGAAATCCTTTGGCCTTCCATCCACACATACAGAATAGCCCTTACACTGAGATAATTAGCCCATATAACCTATTCAGGTTTGGCTTTCTGTCATGATGAAGTAAATGATTGTTTCATTGTTCATGTCCCCAATGTACAATTTCGGCTAATGACTTGGTTTCAAAGTTTTTATTGTATTTTGAAAGAATAGGAGACATTGGGTTGAGAGTCTGGGAATCAATTCTTCTAACCTCACTTTGGCTGCTTTCTTGCTGTTTTGCTTTTTCTTGTCTACATCTCTTGCCTACCAAGTGAAACAGTACTACAAACTGTTTTTCACTAGTTTGACTACATTCAACTTATTGTGTCATCTTTTGAACAAGTACAATAAGAAAGAGCGAGACAGAACATCTAATGTCATACTTGTTGCTTTGTTTAGTATTATTTACTAATGCACTCCTGCAAGTGACTAAAAGCCTGCCAGAAGGGCACTGGCATGAAGACCTGCTTTCAACAGCCTGTCCAGGAGCAGCATCACATCCCAGCGTGACTGGCTGCAGAAAGGTTGTGTTACTTCAGCTCCAGGACGATCCATTCTGATTGTTCATTGAACACGTAGGCATACCCAGACTACTTACACCATGACACAAACAGGTGCAGAGATACCAACAGAAATTATGACTCTGTTTTCTATAAAGCATTGGAGAACTTGGTGCAAAATTATGACCAAGCTGCGTTTGTCTCTTGTCTCAATGAAATTCAGCATGAGTAGTGCAGGTACCACAATGAAATCCGATACTTGAAGCAAACATAAAGCTCACAAAACTTCTAATCATGAGCATTTACCATGTGTCCAATTTCAACCAGGGAAACCACTGACAGGTGTCAGTACTGCACTAAAGATATTAAATAGTTAAAATCAGTATTATTTTGTTTCAAAGCTTTTATGTGTTTGCGATCACCAGTTATTCACTTCGAAAACTTAAATTTTTTTCATGAATTTTGCCAATTGTGCTGTAACCTCCTTCTGGCAAAAGCAACTGGAACAAGCTCTTCAGTAATATTCAGAACCATCCTAGCTGGTGTAAAGTGAGGCAGCTCTGCTGACTTCAAGGAATGGCAGTGCCCTAAATCACAGCAGCTACAGGCTCTTGTCACTAAGGAAAAGAAAATAGTATTTTGGGAAATACCCCAAATCTTTCCCTGATTAGCAGTGACAGCCTGACTTCAATATATGCAGTGAAAAAGACAGCATGACAGAAGAACGATGTGGCAATCCAAACAATATCCAAGGATTAAAAAGGGATGGAAAATCCATTTATAAAAAGAACATTCTTCTCAAAATGAATTACTGCCCCAAATTTTAAATGCTGAAGATATACAAGGCACTAGTAGTTTAATCTAATTTTTTATCTTTCATAAAATCTAACTCTATCCTGTGTCCAGAAAATTACTAACATTGTGCAATAAGCAGCATTGTGGTTATTCCTATGTAAGGGAAAAAAAGGCAAATTATTATCTTTGCCAGAGACTTTCTGTTGAACTTTGGCAAGTAATTTTGTCTTTCTGTGTCTCAATCTCTCTGAAAAGAGGACATGAAAAAACACATCCATTTCTCAAAGAAGATGTTTTAAGGATAAAAACAATAAAATGGAGAGATTTAGTGGATGCTCATCTAAGTATTTCCCACACCTAGAGAGGGTGTTCTTATTTAAGCTCACGGAAAAATTCACACTTTTTAAGAGATTTTTCTTTTGTTTTCTTTTACGTCTTTGAATAACTTCAAATGGAGGGAAGTGTTAAACAGAAATCTTCCAGGAATTTTAAGAAGCCCTCTTATGAACCTCTGTTGATGGGGCAAACACACGTCAGGTCAAATCGAAACAGCCCTTTCGTGTGCTGTAAAGACTGGCAGAGTTCTCCAGGCCATGTTTGAACAGGATCAAACTTCTGTATTTTCTGCTCTCTTACATAGATCTTATTTAGCTGCAACAAATTGCTTTATCCAAGTTGAGGTTCGACATTTTCTATATACGAGCACAGATCTACCTACAGAAAGTTGCCTGCTTTTGAAAATCTTTCTAAACTTGGAGTACTATTTATTTTGTACTTTCAAGACATTTACATCTTTCTTCTATACATGAGGAAAGATCTCCAGGAAACACGGATCCAAGAACGAGCAGTAAAGAACAGTGACAACTCTCTCAACACTGCCTCTTTTTATTTCCTACTCTGTAATGACTTTCCTAGTAATTTATTATAGTCCTGAATGTGTAGTTGTATGATGACTAATTTACCTAGTTTCCACTGATTGAATTGCAAGAGATTACTTCTGCAAATCATGTCTGGAGAATATATCATGTCCGGAGGTATAATGTCGTATCATAAATCCAGTCGTAGCAGTATTAAAGTTTGACTGATACACAATGACAGTGATAAAACACGTCTTTTCCATGTAGCTGAAAAACAAAAGTATGTTTCTGAAAAACACAAGAGGTGACTTTGCTCCTCACCAGACTGCTAACTCAAAACCACCACTTTTTGCCTCTTACAGGAGCAAAAGCATGTTCTCAAGAACATGTCAGCTATTTTACTCTTTAAAAGACTAGTATAATTTGCAGTGCTGATGATACACTGGAAATAGTTTATACCATTGCTAACTGCTAATTCCTGCAAGTGGAAATTTCACAACATGGGGACAAAGCTACATGTACTTATAATCAACAAATAAAAACTGTTCAGTGATACTTAAGCCACGTGCACCTGTCTGCTTCCTCATCTTGTATTTAGAGCCTAAATTTGGAGAGGAGAGGGACCACCTCTTTGCTCTGTGTTTCTCTCACGCTTAACAAGGTGGAATATTTGCCCACGGCTATGGCCACAGTGCTTGCTTCAGTGCACATAATATAGCAACCAGTCAGGCAGACAATCTCTCAGCAGAGCAGCCCAGTCAATGGCTGATAAATGTTTTGCAGATCCTTGTACTTTGGTTCAGCTGCACAGCTATCTCAAGCTGCTCCCCTTCTGGGTAAGTATTTCTGCCTATTTTCAGCTACATGAAGCACCGGCAGGCATTGAGCTTTGGCTTCTGCTTTGAGCGTCTAACAGAGGTGTCTCTGCTTCTGTTCCCTTCAGAAGTTACATATATATGACTTTATACAGGAAACCAGTATGACAAACTGCTGAGTTGGGCACACAATGGATGATCTCCTCTCAGTCCTTTGGGGTGACTTTGAGAAGGTGGCTTGAGGAGATGGTAGGAGAATACCGTGTGGGCCCTGAAATGCAGCACTCCTTATGTGCAGAGCGTGAAATGCCTTCCACTACAGCTGGGCTTCATCAAGGGAGAAACAAAGGACAGAAAGGACAAAACTGGCAGGTGGTGGTGCTAGGGGTGGTGGTGGTGTGTTCGCCAGCATCTAATTAAGGACTGAAACTGTAGCTTCAGTGAAGATATAGTGGAACAACATTTCTGAGCAGGGAAGCTTCAGGCAGAACAGCTTTCTAGCAATTCTTCTACAGGCGCTTGGCAAGGATCCTGACCAGGAAAGCTGCTTGCCTGAATTAAGGTGATATTTTTGTAGTAACAGATATTAGAAGCACTTATCTACTTTATAGTGTTTCAATAATAAATATGTATTTTAATAATCTCATAATATTCTAGCTGTTATTCCAAAATTGGGACACATAAGCACCTCTCAAGTAATAATTTGAATACTTACGGCTACTTTTGAGACTCATGTGTCCTCTGAAAGGTCCCATTGTGGAGTACGTAGGCACCATGGCTAACTGGGACACCTGGTAGGGAAGGAAAATGTATTGGTTACGTACCACAGAAGCATTAAAAAATATGCTTGTCTTTCTGCAGGTCCTAAGTGGATTGCAGAAGAGTTATTTCCTGTCTAGAATGCTGTGCTACAACTGATACAGGTATGAGAAGGCTGGCACTTTTGAGTTTACTTTCCCCTCCAGATCACTTCTGTTTGTTTTAATACCTACCAACTGGTAGGACCCTTTTGATCAGACACACTGTGAGAAAACTCCCTGTTACAATAGCGTCTACAGGGCAATTTTTTTCAGGCCACAAAAATGAGCCATGGCATTGCGCAAATGTAAGATATTTTGCAATCTGAAAGATCGTCTCTGCTAAACATAAATCTTCTCAGTATGCTACTGTGCTGCTTGTGCCCAAGGGAAGCAGTAGGGAAAAAAGCACAACATTAAAGATTTTCTAAACACACTCTACGAAATAGTATAGGCTTACATCACAGAAGCCAGACCTAGAAAAGCCAAGCCCAACACAGCAAAGTAAGCAAACAAGCCCCGTCTCATTTCAAATTAAGGGCAAGTTCCAAGAACACAAATTCCAAATACACAGAATTCCACTCAATTTAGGAAGATGTGTCCCACCGCTGACAGCTGAATTCATCTCAGATGAGTTACAGGGTAAATTTTACTGTATGCCTTAACAGCTGAAGGGGCCATGTCTCAATTTCAAAAGCCACTTAGGCTCACACGAGTCGGACAGACACAGATTCATAGGAAATCCAGGCGACTTCAGTCCCTACCTGTCCAGCGGTATGGTTTTCAACACAATCATGTTCCTAACTCCCACTAAAATCAAGGAGAAGCTGGTACCTTAATTCGCAAGTCTGATCGTGGAGACTAAACTTCAGTCCTCATTTTTAATTTACTTTTAAGTTGGTGAAATGATTTGTCTATATGAAATGTTCCAGCAATAATTTGAATTGTAATTTAAATAGACTTTCTCCAGTTTAAAAACTTATTTTGGTTCTTCATCTTAAACCTATTTCTGGTTAACATGAAGCAAGACGGTCACCAATGCAATGTGCATACATAATCTTCTCCACCAGATAAATCTTTTCAGTTTAAACCCACACATAAAAGTCCATGCTTCTTAAGCACATAAGCAGACAGGAGCCTCAAGCTCAGCAGCTTTATACTCCAAAGGGTTGTCTACCAGCAGAAGTTGCTTAATTGTGAACTTGTTCTTGCTTGATTAGATTTGTGAGTTGCAAAGGAAACATCTCCTTAGAGATGATCTTGAATGTCAAAGGACACGCCAAGTGCCATCAGGACTAGAAAAATCAATGCAATTCTTTCTTTGGTTTCGAGGCAACATTGTAATTTGGGGGAGGAACCAGGAGTGCGTGACTCTTAAACAATGACTTTTGTTCCCATGCACAGATTTCAGGATAATTTTTGGCTTCAAATGCATTGCTGCAACTTCGCAAACCTTGTGTTTATACAGCTATAACCAAAACCCAAAGGCAGAGATTTCAGAAAGTGATTACAGGTTTTGGATCTTGATTTGATGACGTGTAACAAAGAGCCTGTTTCTTCAGAGTGCTTTCTTGACCAGTCCTGAAATTCAGGCGTCTACGCTGGTACCTTAGCTTTTGGCAAAATCACCTGTCTGGGACAGCCTTCTTAAGGACAAAAGGATGCAGGTAATAGGCACTATTATAACAGTATTCTAAGAAAAAATAAAAAAGCTGGAAAAATTATGAGCAGTGCTTTTTTGGATCAAATTCTTCCACCTTAGCCACAGGCTTAAAATAAAAATACTGTGACATAAATGGGAGCTGAGTAAACGTTATTGCTTTTCCTCTGTGCTCGTATTTCTAATTGTCATGGGTCCTTAAGTTAATAAAATCATCAAAAGGTCAGCTTTTTTTTTTTTGTCTTTTGAAAACATCCTTCTATAGTCACAACAGGATATGGAGAAAGGAAGTTACCGCTCTCCAATCCAAGGTAACACATCAAAACATTTGATTATTTTATTTATTTATTTATTTAGATATATTCCTTAAGCATTCTTATTCATGTTTTGAAAACTAGCGAAACTTAATCATAGCTTCATATATAGTGACTAAAGACTTTAAAGCAAATTAGTTTAGCTACATCTCACTGTATATTACTAATAATAATTTTTATTCTTTCTTTTGAAATATAAATTTTCTCTATCTAAACGCTTACTTCTTTTGGCTTTTTCTGTTCTATGTCAAACATCTGTGAAAGGTATGACAGACAGAAGGATACTATACTGAAAGGAGCTCTTAATAATTTTGAACTTTAGAACAGAGAGCATTCCTTATCTTCCTGTGTCCCATGCTACCATTTTAGCTCAACAATTACTCCACTATGATTTGGAGTGGAAAAACATCAGTGGGAAACTGCTCTGAGTGAGGACAGACAAAAATGGAACGAGCACGTAGCAAAAATTGTAATTGTTTGACCAAAATAATACATTTAATCTATAACGTGCATACTACGTGTAACACATCACATAGGCACTAAACAGTTGTTATGATTGAATACAGCCGCAATAATGGCAGATGTTTAAGTAACTAGTCCTTTACACGTGCATTTACAGCAGTTAACTCATGCAATAATGTTGCTGCTGTTGTCTGAACTCCTGTGACTTCCTGAAGTCTCACTCAGATCACTGTCCCAGGCTCTGTACAAATAGTCAGTCACTCATTACTGTACCCAAAGAGTTTACAACTGAAGTTTGCAAACCAGATAAATAGCAGGCGGGGAAAAAAAGTACCGTCTTCATTTCAGAGGCTGAAAAAGATTAAGCGATTTGTTCATTGTAACGAGATCAAGCGAGTTAGTGGTAAAGAAATGAAACTTGATTTTCTGAGTACCAGACCAATGCCTAAACCTCAAGAAATCTATTTTCATCTTTATCTAAATATCTAATATGTGGAATTTTCTTTCTCATGAGAAGAAACACTGCACAGTTTCTGGAGCTGCAACCTTTTTTCACTTACAGAGCCCTAAAAGCTTCCAGGAACGGTGTCTTTCCCCATAGAAAACCACACAAAAATGAAATGATTTTGGCAAGACGTATTTTGAAAACCAATGAGATGATAGAATAAAACCTATTGTGTTCAATTTATGATGATTCATTGTGGTGGTCCAACACCGCACACGGGGCCAGAGCACATCAAGGTGATGCCACTAGCAATATACTCCAGTTAACTTGAAGATCAGGCCTTGAATGATGAACATCCTTTTCCAGAGCAAACTGTCTGATAGTGAAACAAGGAAACTGTCTGATGGAGTTTCTGAATCCGAAGGGTACAGTCTCTTAAAATCAGTAATTTGGCAATGTTCTTTGCCACAAGCTTAAGTCCTGCTAGCTTTACAAACAGGCTTTGTAAAACCATATTTTAGTACTACCAGTAAAATAATTCAGCAGCTATGCACATGCTATTATTTTTGCCCTTTCTTTGAATGAAAACAAGTAGTACACAGCCTTTGAAGGAATGGTGTTAATTTTTGTGAAGCTTTTTATCTGAGCTATAGCAAACTGAGAAAGAGTAGAGCTTCTGCCTCATCTCTGCTTAAACTTAGGTACGGTAATGGAAGCTGCTGTGTTTCGGGATAATTTCAGAAAGGAATTTCCTAAATTTGTCATAATTTATGACCACCTCTCTTAAACCTGTATAAGACACAGTAGGGAATCTATACCGCATACTCAATGGTTACCTATCCAACTATAAATTAAGCCCTGATCTTTGCAGTCATTAGGTGAGGGAACAAGTCCCAGATCTAGCAGAGGGGCATTTCTAGTTAATGATGAGCTTTGTTGTCAACGTAGTCTCTTCAGTTTCTTTGTGTTTTCTGCATTCCTATAATACCTGAATCTGCTTCCCTACACAAACGCTGCAGCAGTTACTTTCATTTGTGCCAAACTGCTTTAATTTCACTGGATTATAATAAAACAATTCAATTAGCAAGTGTTACACTTCGCTATTTTCATCAATGCACAGTACTTGTAACAGGAGAACCAGGCTGTAAATTATATGGAAAACAAATCAAGTCTTTCTTATAGCAGACAGATAGATTCTAAAGTGCTCCACAAGGAATTGTTTCTATTGAATATAAATCACAGCACACCTAAAAAGGTGACAGTAAAAGTGCTGAATTGAAGTTAGAGAAGAGAGAGATGCTTTTTTTTACATTATGGCTAATAATAATGCACAGATACAACATGGCGTTCACAGAAGACGTAAGACAGACTCTTTCTGAATATTTTGAATGATGTACAATGAAATAGGTTAAAGCATACAGCACAGTTGCTGCTGTGGGAGGATCATTCTCCAAAACCAACGGGTTTGGTTCTGTAGCTTTGTACTTGCCTTCGGTAAGCTGCCGAGCAGCATCAGCTCCCAGATTTGCAGGAATTCGTGTATGCAAGATTTGACTCTCAGTACAAAAGTTAGTGACAAGTGCAATTTCTAAGAAACTTTCAACATCAATCTTGTCTCTTGTACTATTATTCACTAGTGATAGAATACCCTATTTCACATATTCATACTTAGGATTTATCACTTCATACTCTAGTGGATTAAAAATTAGCCACATATTAGAACATTCCTATTGATGGGAATGTGGAAAGCTTAGCATAGTTCTGAAACAGAGACAGATTTGATCATACATATTAAGCAATGGAATTTATGCTTGGAAACATTCTCAGGGGTTTTCTACTGATAGAATAAGGGTCTAGAACAGAACAGAATAGAACAAGAGTCATCCACAGGAATACAGAACTACAGCATCTGCGTATGGTATTTGGCGCTCAGAACTGATTATTAGATATGCATTATTTGTCAGCATCCTAAAATCCACACTAATTTCCTAGTGGACTGGAATCACCCCGGCTCCATGTCTGAATACCTGCAAAAACCTGTGTCCCTCGTCAGGCATCAAGTACGGAAGCAGCATACACAGGCTTAATCCAGAATGTTAAAATAAACCAAACTTGACTGTTTGTGCAGCACTTTAAAGCTGGTTGAAAAATTTCCATGAAAACAGGGATTTGGGGGGCATTTCTTGTCAGTTTGTCAAAATAGAAATATTTCTCAAACAGAGAGCAGGGTTTCACTGAACTTCAATCAACACACCAGCAAGGAATCCCACTGGGTCACCTGGCGGGCTGCAGCAGAGCACAGGCTCCCAGGACCCACGGCTTCAAAGCAGTCCCACCGCATGGCCTCCTGTCTGTCGGCCACTCCAGCACCTGGCTGTGTGGAAGCAGCAGGGCCATCCTCTCTCTCTTTTGAACCTGAAAGCTACATGTCAGATTTGAGCAGCAGGAAACCCAAGACCTTTGAGATTTCAGCTTATGCCCAGGCTCTGGGTCTTGAAGCCCTGGGAGACCCTTCTCTGGGCTTCTCGAGACCCACTCTGGTATGAATAGCTAAAAAATGTGCAAGTCCTGAGATTTGGGAACCTATGAGACAGAGCTGCCAGATCCAATGAATTGTAAAAAAGTGAATTTAAAGGCACGAGCAGAGGGATTCTAATACGCATTCTAATAAGGTATAATTTATTTCCCTTAATTTTGGACCTTCCTGTGGAACAGGAGTTCTGCCACTTGACTGCCTCTACTAAATCCTACCGTACTTATATTAGATGAGCACCCTGATGTTTGTACTTTGTTGTATTTAATTATCTGATATCTTAAACTGCATGATTAACTATTAGGAGCTGGAGGCAAATTAAGCAACTGTTACAGTTATATAAGCGATACCCTAGAGAGCCCCTATGAAGATACGTATGAACCCATACCAAGGCCATCCTCTCACTGATCAGCAGGATCCAATTTTAGCAGTGTACTTGTCAGCTGCAAGGCCCCTCAGCCGAGCAAAGATACTCGTTTTCAAATGCCTTTGCTGTCACTGGGTGGTATTCACTTGTAGCTGCAGAGAACACATGGAGAAGCAAGGAGAGACAGATAAAAGGAAGAAAGATCAGGGCAGTCCTTCATCAAATCCCTTTGATGTAAAAGGGAGATGTTACAGTTTGGGTATCTGTACAGGCAGAAAAATAAGAAGAGAAGAGAAATAATAAGAAAACCATGAAAGCACGTGGAAAAATTATCACTCTGCTCTTTTCTCTGCCTCTTTTCATTAACAGAGCAGAACATGGTTTAACTAGCAATATACTTCAGAAAGTTGTCTTTCTTTTTGTAAGAGCTCAGACATTTTCACTCACTTCTGCATGTCATTTCTAGGTAGCTGCATACAGATCAATTATTTCTTCTCATCTGGGACAGATTCATCACTTCCTAGTAACACTTTCACAATTCTTAACTAAATAGAAAGAGCACCATAATTGTATCAGCCCTTTTATCCCAATTAAATAGCTGAGGGTTGCTCAAGTACTGATTAGCCTATACTCTTGCCCTGCAGGATAAAGAATCACTCTTACTGGGCTTTTCGCGCTCATCTGCAAATTGTTATCCTTTACAGAGCATCCAAATGAGACAAATTCTTAACAGCAGGGAGTCTATTCATTAATATATTAACTCTAGTTGATGAAGAACAAATTACTTGATTGCCTGAGAAAGTAACAGAGCTACCTCTCAAGTACACAGCCATGCTGTGGTAGCTCATGGATTTCAGTGGGCAACACAGTCAAGCAGTTATTTCAATAAAGGCAGGAGCTCTTTTCTGGGTTTCTAAAATAAGCGCGTTGTAAGTGAAGCACTTTAGATTGCATTTATCAACAAGAAATATGGCCCCATCCTGAGCAGGTAAAAGCAAGGTATCAATAAATTTATGCTGTCTCTGCTGATGGATATGAACCTGCTGCTGGCACATTACTTTAGTTATTTTAGACTCCTTTGAAAAGTCAAGCCATAAAATCGCTTCTACCTCCATGTCCCTTCCAAAATCCAATTTTTTATCTTAGCAGGGGGAAGGCTGACTTTAGCAGGATGGGTGCAATACAGTCTCTTCCTTCTCCCAGTGCCCAAGAGTCGCCTCGGACGTGGTCTATGGCTTGGAATTATCCCTTTCTCTACTGACTGGGAGGTTTGTGGCAGCATCCGGCCAAGGATGTGCAGCCTACTCCACCAGCATGCTCACTCTCCACCAGAGCAAGCAAATGCTTTCTCTCTATTCGCTGTGAAGAGCGTTGAGTTTTATGGCAGTAGAAATTTCCTTGAGCTTCAAATTGCTAGGAAGGGTTCTGCTGCCTTGGCTCTGCAGCAATGTTCTATCTACCAGACTGGAAATGACTTTAGGTATATATTTATAATTAGTGCATAACTCAGAGCATCGAAGACCACAATGTGTACTTTTTCCCCTTCCAATTTGTCTTGTCTAGTTAAACCAGAGGTTTGAAGTTTCTCAGGGCAATAGCTGTCCTTCACTCTCTGAAGGTATGTGCCTCGCAAAATGAGTCTTGATCTGTCACATTTAAAAACTAACACAGCACAATCAGCAAGTCAGGAGAAATAATCTAAGTACAAATAAGCACTGAAATATGAGATGGGTGCTGTTAGAAAACTCTGAGGTTTATGTGTCCACCACACTGGTTAGCCAAAGATTGAAGGCCATTTTTCCCCACAGGGCTGAGACAGGAAAAAAAGGGAGGAGGGAGAGTGTTAGGGGAAAGTATTGTATTCTTGCCCTGTATTTATACTTTCCCAGGCATCTACTTATGGCCACTATTGGAGACATATTTGACTAGATGAACTTCTAGTCAGATGCAGGGCAGCACTGGTAAAGTCTTTTGCTGCTTTACAACCTCCTTTACTTACAAATTATAGATTATATTATATACCATTATATATACTATTGTAAGTTATAAATTAGAAAAAACTATTTAGACTCAGTTTCTTCTGTCAGTGTATCTTGGCTGAAAACTCCTCTCTGTTGTTTCGAGCAAGATAAAGCCACAGGCTGCATCAGGGCCACTGACCTACACCCAGAAGAAATCCAATCTCTACCAGTCTTGTATGTTTCATTTACTGTTTGGGCTCCTCTTGTCTCAAAAGGCTGAAACTGGATGCCTAGTGAAAAAAGAAAAAAGGCCCAAGCAAATGCACTCTTAACTAACAGGCCTTTATATGACATATTCTGTTAATTTTATCCTGGTACCTAGATGCCAAGGAGTGGTAGGACATGTGTGAACCATATTCATTTAAAAATAACAATGTAATGTACCTTAAAAAAGAGATTAAATCGAAAGGATGAAAAAGCACACAGAAAAGAATATTTAATCAGAGCAGCTGGTAATTGCTGTCTCTTCTTCCTTGAGTTGTATAGATTTCTTCCTCTACTTGACTGGTTTTCCTCTGCTCATGAAGAGCTCATGCTTTGACTTTTTCTACACAACATGACATTGATGTGTTATCGCCTGACAAAGCAAGAAATTTTGAAGCCAACTTCTGTTCTATACAGTGAGGAATTACTGAATTTTCCTTCTTTTAGTCAAGTATAATGCATTGTCAGATACAGTGAGTGTTCAGTATAGTTTTTGAAACTACAATATTACATGAATGAACTACATGAATAAGTATCATTGATTTTCTTACGACTTTGACAAGAAAATAATTTAGTTCCATTAAATTGTCATATTGTTTATTATTATTCTATTATTTTTGTTTTCCATTTTTCAACCCACAGGACTGTAAATCATCACTGATGTGCCATGTGGTAGGTCAAAGGTGACCATCTTGAACATAGGATCTTTACAAGGAACTACAGTTCACATTTGAAACCCGCTGGCTCACAGCAGTTAGCTACAAGTTTCAGCAGTTCACAAAGGTAAAACAGCCTCTTCCGGCAGCAGCTGCAGCAGATAGAAATAACAGACTGATGGTTGAAGAGGAGGAGAAAAATTTGGGAACTTTTTCTTTCCTTTGTGTCACTTCAGGGGCATGCTGTGCACTTAGCGGGGCTGCCAGGAAGCTTACTACAGCACCTTCGGCACTGGTGAGGAATGATCAGTGTCAGGTGTCACAAAGCAGAGGCACGATCGGCCACAACCGTGGCCACAACAGTGACAAGGGAGGGCGAAGCACTGGATGCTAGCAATCCAAAAATTTCTCCAGAGTAGGCAAAAAGCTCCCGGTGGCCAAAAAACAACAAAACAGCTTTGCTCTACCTAGTGATAAAGCCTCTAACACAAGGACAGCAGGAACAGGGATGTGTTTGTTCCTAAATGCCAAAACAAACCCCATAGGAAGATGTACGAAGCTCAGTTTGGGGGATGACTACAGAGTCAGTATAAATCACTGAGGATATGAACACAGTCAGTTCAAGAAGCTGAGCTTTCCGTAACTTTTTAGTGACCTATGCCAATAAAATGCTTGCTCTTTTGTATGAGAACTGCAGTCTACCTAGTTCAGCTTTTTCCCACCGAGATCCTGCCTTTCAAGTACCTGAAAAAAACGTGAGTATATATATAAAATCCAATCTGTTCTTGTCCTCATCCTCATACTGGGTGTTGTCAACACCCAGGAGTTACCTTCTGAATAAAGGAAGAGATTTATTAATTCTTCCCAATAAATCTATTAAAATTTGTTACAGAATAGTTGATACATCAGTTTGTGTCATCTCTAAACACAATTAAAAGGATGAGAAACAAGATCTTGGTATTTATCAATACTTTGTAGTATTAGCAATAACTTCAGCAGCGGCTTTGAAAGCATTTCAAGTCCTCTAAATCGCTAAGTAATATTAACTCAACATTTTCCAAATACTCCTCCTGTTAACCGTATACTGTGGCACTTTGACTGATGAGGCCAAATTAACAACTTCCAAGTTTTAAATTAAATAATTAAAGACAGCCACTGATATCTGAACCTGCTGAGATAAAATTAAACCCATGATTTACAGCCAAATTCTCTAAAGTTATACTATCATAAAGTTAATGTGGTATTGAAGGACAGGGAGAAATATGCTACCAGATATTAATGATAAATTTAGTCAAGGTTGAGACCAAGAAGATTTTGGGAGAATTGTAAGTTGTAAAGTTAGCATGTTATGTTTGTGCGGTTTTGGTTTGACTAATCAGGTATTGCAGGATGAAAATAATGATCTTATAATGCTTCTTTCCTGACTGGCGGCCATGAAAGTTTTCAGGAAGAATTCATTTCACACGAAGAACGGGGCCAACTAGTTGTTAATAACTAGAAGAGCTAAGACTTCCTCATGATCTTAATGAATCAGGCTACTAGCACCAGTCAGATCTTCAAGTCTTTATTCACCTACCCGCACCTTTCTATTCCTTGGTGTTTCTTAGAAAAGATCTTAGGTCTCCACATTTTTGGGCAACTGACAGCTCTTCTTCATGCTTCATGAATGAGCATGTTTCTATAACTTCAGCTATGTAATCATTTCATTTATTTAGAAGGGATTTTTTAAATTTTGTTGCAATTTCTTAATATTTTGCGTACTATGATAGTCAAGAAATCATCAGGACATTTTTTTGCCTATTTTCTTTTCTTTGTAATTCATTAAAAAATGAAAGGTAGGAAAAAACTCCCATAAAATCTGCTTTCCATTTTTATCCTTTACAAAATTGCCCCAGTAAAATACTTAACAAATGTATAATGACTGTAATAGGCAACTACATTTTACTTTTGATTTTCAGTCACCATTGTAAATTTGCTTTCAGCTCCAGCCCCCACTGAAGTCCACAATGATGCTGACTTTGACTTCACAAAGTCACAATTTGATCCTCTGGAAGCTCATGCGTGTTTTCATGCAGAAGGTATGAAGAAATATAGGCAGGTATGTGTGTGTTTGTGAGAGCAACAAAGAGGCCACACCTCCGTCTTGTATTCAAAAACTATCCACTCAGCTAGTTTCTTCAAATACTATCAGGGCTTGGCTGGAAAAGACTGTTGGCAGCTAAAGATTTGATAAAATGAACCCTCCAAAAAGTAGTAGCAAAACCGGACTACTGCAATCAAACTTTCAATTTGCTGAAAAAAAGGCGCCATTTTCTGCTAGCAGTTCAATAAAAAAAAGTGTACCTAATTGCAATGAATCTCTCTGAAGTGGGACTGAGTATCTTCAGATGCATGAACATTTGCAAGAAACTACTGGCTATGCTACTGCAGCAAAACACTGGCTGTCTTCATCATGGAGACCCAGCTCTTCTCAGTAAAAAAAATGACCTACAGTGAAGTGGAAGAATTTTCTGATTTTTATTTATTTGCTTTTTCTTCTTTTCTCAAATGACGCAAGACACAGGTTAGATCAGAATGCAAGCAGAGCATCCAGTAGGAAACAATACTGTTTAAAACTACAGCACCATTAAAATACCGGGCTTTACAGCCGCATGATTTTTTTTTTTTTCATTGTGCAAGCAAGAGCGTTCCTGTTACAAGAGGGATTTAGTTAACAGAGCAAGATCATACAGCATAGTAGGGGAGCCCTGCTGTCACTTGCTGAAAGAACGTCAGAACTGAAAGGAGGAGGTATTAAATGTAATTCCCTGCTGCTCTCTGTCTTAAGGCACAGGCAGGTCTCTACTGGAGGTCTGCTAGCTGCAAGCGAAGTTTGCCCTAAGGGACCTTCTCCACCATAGACCCATAAGCAGCACCAACAGCAGACTATAAAGCTCTTATTAAATTCGAGCACAATCCTGGAAGTCTTAAGCAAAGGTTGATCCTCTGCTCTGGTATTTCTGAGCAAGGCTCCCCAGGGTTTCACAGAATCAGAGTGGTTGAGGTGGGAAGGGACCTCTGGAGGTCGGCTGGGCCAACCCTCCCACTCAAGCAGGGTTGCCCAGGGCTGTGTCCAGACGGCTTTTGAAGGTCTGTAAGGACGGAGACTCCACGTCCTCCCTGGGCAGCCAGAGCCAGTGCTCGGTCACCCTCACAGGACAAAGTGATTCCCGGTGGCCAGAGGGACCCTCCTGCGTTTCGGTTTGTGCCCTTGGCCTCAGATGCTGTCACTGGGCACCACTGAGAAGAGCCTGGCTCCTGGCACCCCGAGCTGCCTGCTACCCTCCCCGCAGCCTCGGGGAGGCCTCCAGTCCCCTCACGCTCCCGGCGAGGGCGGCGCCCTCCCCCCCCTCCCCCTCCCGCGCACCCCGGGGGCACCTGCGGCCCGGGCCCCTGCCCACGGGTGCCGGTTACCTCGCAGGCGGAGGGAGGGAGGAAGGGAGGAAGGGAGGGAAGGAGGAAAGGAGCTCGCCGAGGTGCCGCGGCCCGAGATCCGCACAGCAGCCGCCGCCAGCCCGCGGGGATCCGCCTGGCAACAGCGGCTGCCCGGGGAGGAGCCCCGCGGTCGGGCCGGGCCGGGCCGCCGCTCCCCGTGCCCTGCCCTGCCATGCCCGCCACCGCCGGTGCCCTCCGAGGTCTCGCTGGCCCGCGGCCGTCTCCACCCGCCTCGCTGCCTTCCCCTCCTCTCGGGCGCCTCCTGAAGGAGGTCTCCCCTCCGAAGCGGCGGCGTCGACGGGGCGTTTTGAAAGCGCTTGAAGCAGCCCCTGCTCGCAGCTCTCCCGCCTTATTTTTAGAGCCGAGCCCGCGTCTCGGCGGCAAAGACTGGCGAAGCGTGCGCGGGGTGCGGCCGGGGAGCCGGCGTGTCGCCCCGAGAGCTTTCGGAAGCAGCGGTAGCAAACGAATAAAATGCGACGGCTTATCGGGTTAAATGTTTAGAGCTTCGGCGTGGGGTTGGGGCTGCTAACCAGGGCCGTGTGCCCACCGCCGCTGGGGCAAGCCGCAAGCAGGCACTTCGGCCAAGGGTCTGAGGCCGGGGAAAGGCCGAAGCGGCCAGAGGGCAACGTTGGCTGTCAGCGCGGCCTACTAGGAGCGCGCCTGTGAGCTCTTCCTGGCTGTGCGTCTCTTGGAAGGTGTTACAAAAACCAAGACCTTGTTTCCTCAATGCCGCACGTGTTGAATGTTAACACTGAGGTTGGATGGGTAAGGAGCTGGCAGAGAAACCCATTTCTGGTCCATCAATAACTTGCTATTAATTGGGATATGAGCAACTGAAGAAGATGTGTCAGTCATAACAGCGCTAAGTTATCAATATCCAATCTTTAGCATTATCTTAGAAACAGACGTTATTGTAGGAGTTCCTTAGCTTTTTTGAGAACGTGCATTCACCCTGAAGGAGTATGTCCTGCCTTTCCTTGGAATGTTAAATTCACATTAAACTTAAAGGGAGCCGCGTGTGCATAATGAACCAGCGTATAGCCTAGGGCACACACATTCCATCACCAACGTCCTTTATCTGCATTAAGTGACCAGAGGATAAATTACATTTCATGTGAGCACTACCCTGATATTTTCTTCAGTTCTTTAAAAATGTGTTTATCCAGACCTCTCAGTCTCCTGCCTTTCAGATTATGCAACTCCAAAAGAAGCTGTTAAGCTGTGTCGCAGAGTGAAACTGCAACGGAAGAACCTGCAGTGGAAGAGTTATAGGCCGCAGTGTCAGGCAAGAATGTTATACCTTAGGCAAAGCAACTGCATAGGCTCATGTAATTTTGAAACAAATCCTTCCTAGAATTATTAACATGGATTAAATCTAGCATTTTCAGAGCCCAGATAGTGTTTTAGCACTTCACCTAAAGGAATATTTTAATTAACTGCTAGTTATTGTATACTCTTATTCATTGTGCCCTAGCCACTACAAAGGAACATCTTTGGTTTAGCTA
Organism: Steatornis caripensis; assembly: GCA_013398225.1. Classification (NCBI taxonomy): domain Eukaryota; kingdom Metazoa; phylum Chordata; class Aves; order Caprimulgiformes; family Steatornithidae; genus Steatornis; species Steatornis caripensis. The sequence continues at coordinate 455,530 of VZSC01001145.1, read as the reverse complement.
GTGAGTTTCACTTGCTGCAGAGCAAGAGATAAGGACGGACACTCTGAGTAGAACATACTGATCATTGTAAGTTTTAAGCAGAGAGTGACACTGCTGATCCAGAGTCATCCTAGTGACATCCCCTCTCTAAAGTCTGTCTTGAGCATAAGGGCATACAGGGCAAGAATGTATCTAGAACAGAGCAACAGTTATACAGGAGAGAGATTAAACTTCCAGCTTTAGAAAATTTTGTGTAATGTTTCCAGCCACTTCAAAATAAAATATGCCCAGGTGGCAAGCGGAAGACAGACTTTTGTTCTCTAAAAGTCTTCAGATTAAATCAGGCAACTAAACATTTTAATCTTCCAGCTTCATGTCTTCTAGCAGATCGCTACAGGTGACAAATGTTCTGAAGGGCAAGCTATGCTTTAAATTTCACCTAGGCAGTTAATTTGCATACAAATAACTGACTAGTCCTTCAATTATCCCATAGTTCTGTTGATGATAGACAAGAGCTATAGCTCATACTCCCTCAATTATGTTGGTGTAGCAAGAATAACAAGTAACTTAAAAAAAAGTATTTTTGTTACTGAAGTCAGCACATGCATCTCCGAATTCACACAGGGAACAGATGTAATAAGTAAGAAGATACCATTTATACACAGTCACTATTTGGGGTTGAACTGTGCTTAAGAGAAAGTTGCGTAGATCACAAGCCTGCAATCGAGAAAAGTTGCTTTTAATGTGCTGATTCTTTAGAATCAAGACAAGGCTTTTACACCCTTTGAACACCCACTTTTCTCCTAACAGTCATTGTTTTGATTGAAGGGAAGGAAAAACAACACAAACACCTCATGCAGAAGATATAGAGCTATTTTTAAGAGCTTCCTTTACAAATGCTCCTCTTGGGACCCAGTCTCTCACATAGAGTGGATCTCTTGTCTGAATCATCCTTCTCTGTGAACAGGTAAGTTCTGATGCTTTTATTGCCTTTTAATCCAATGGGCGGATTTCTAGCATGTATTTGATTAACATATCTTATTCTGGCACGGTTGAAAAGGGAAAACAAAAAGGCTTGTTGAAAGCAAACTGTTAAAGAAATTCAGAATGTTGAAGAATAAGCAAGAGATAAAAGAAGTGAAACAGAACATTGCTGGTTATCCTCATAAAGACAGAAAAAGCTGTCTGCTGTTCTTTCTTTATTTGCTTTCCTTATATTTAGCAGCTTCTTTTCATGCTGGCCAGGATAGAGTTTTGCTTACAATGCTACACCTGGTTAACTCAGTAGCAAGATTTTTTTTGAAGACCCTGTTCTGAAGGAATAAGGCAATGTCAGTCTTAGTGCACATGTAGTTTCTGATTTGATATGTTTTTTGAGCAATATTAGTCTCATACCTGAAGAGAGAAATACAACTCTTTCAAAGTGATTTGATCAAAATTATACTCAGTGTTTTGGTTTGCAAATATTGTTCAAGATTAAGCAACTTTTTTATTTCAATTCACAAGTGGGAATAAAAAGCTTTGAACTTTAAACTTTATTATTGTGACATTCCAGTTGTGTTGTTATTTTCACTTTTTATGATACAACTTGGTCAGGAGACAACATATGAGGAAGCAACAATAAATATCAGTCTGATTCTGTAACCTTTACTCAAGTGAGTAATAGCACTGAGTTTGGAGGGGACTGCTACTGATATAGGGACCACAGTGATGGGAAGTTACTTGGTTATGAAAGACTTAATTAGTTAGTAAAATACAAGGAAAAAGTATAAAAAATCAGTGGTGTTGGACTTTTCAAGAGGCACAGCAACTAAACAAACAGTTGAATGATCTAGCAGCAGCAGGAGACCTGCTAATGCAAATACTTAGTGGAGTGACTCATAAAAACAAGCCAAAAGAAAAACATTAACCAGCATGCCCTTTCTTCCTCTCCCTCCCCCTCTCTCTCCTTCCTTCCCTCCCTCCTTCCCTGCCTTCTTTCCTTCCCCTCTCTCTCCCTCCCTCCCCACCACTTCCCTCTCACCCCCTCCTCTATCTTAAAAGCACAAGCAGATCAACACCAGGGAGTGTTGCCCTACTTGCATGTGGCACATCCAAAAGAATTGGTGAGGGAGGCAAAAGTGAGATGCCATTCCATTTTAAAACCTAAGCCAATCTGTTACAGTCTCCCTCTTGCTGGATCACTGAAAGGAAAGAGGTCTAAAGTGCTTCTCTGGCTGTCTTACTGCATACACTCTTTAGCCACCATCTTGTTGTATAGAGCTAGTCCAACCGCGGCAGAAAATGCTGGAGTAAAAACAAACATTAAGACTAAAGGCTTCAAATGTAGTTGCACTGCAAAAACTCCTTCAAGGCTTTAAAGCCTAATTTTCAGAAGTATGAATATCAGAAATAAATAAAGTAGATGTACCGTAATGTGTTTGAAGTTTTCTTTGCAGTTTTCTGTGGCTTTGCTATTCTAAATTTTCTTGCCAGGAAGCTGCAGTCACATGAGTTTAACCAACATACCTCTTACATTGTGAAGTCATTGTGTTAGTGAAGGATCTCATTTGAATCAGTGTGAGATTCAAACTATTAGGTGAAAGCTAATAGTACAGCAATTTAAAAATATTATTGTCTGTGGTTGCCACATATGACTATCACTTAGGAAGGAGACCATTCTTTTAAGGGGCTCTCTAAAGCACAAGTTTTCCTTTTTGAGAGAACATACCAACTGCCAATGCTTATACTACCCTGTGAACATTAGCATCTTGCAAGTTCAAGCATACCATAAAGACTGCAGAATTAAGCTGCTGTTGGGATTATTTCCATCATCTTCTTTTTTATACATAACATACAAAATCTGCATTCTCACTCATAATCAAGCTTAAACTGATGGGTTCTTATAAATGCACTTTCATCTGCTCATTTATCTCCAGAGCACATTGTAATGCCTCAGTTACAAGTTACTCTTGTTGCTGCTGAAATTTTAAAAGTAAAATCTATCCGTTGTGTTTCTCATATAATATATAAATAGCCTGAATTGATTCTTGGAAACCCTTAATTTCTGGCTGCAATAAACTAGTAGAGGAACATGTTCCTAAAACACACGTTTCCAACCACTGGAAGGAAGTCTACCTTACTAATATCTTTATCATTAATTTGCAGTAATGATCCAGAAACTCAAACCAGCAGGAAGGATAAAAATACAGAGGCAAGCCTTAAATAGCTTGTTGACAGAGAAGCTTTAGAAATAAATTGAACCTCAATCTCAGCTACGGTGACCCCTTGCGACTCTGTTTTCATATGCCACTGTATTCTGTGCTATTTATTGTTTAGTCATGCACTTATAGAGCAAACACTGTCACTCGATCTTTCACAGGAAACTGCATGACTGAATGCAGCCCCGTAAGAAAAGGCAGAGGTTGGGAGTTGGTGCAAGAAATCTGTTCTCTAAGTCCTGTTTTGGAGTACGTCATCAGTACCTTTACACAGGCTATGGACTTTGTAAGCAGGGCTGGTGGAGTCCTCAAGTCCTGAAGTCATGAAGCTAATTAGGCATTACAGTTATAAAGTACCTCAGCCTGGATGAACCCATCCACCAGATATACAGACCACTGCAGTAATTTAGTCTCTGCAGTGGCACTCAAGTTAAAATTTGCAGACTGATAAAGGAGATTATCTTTAGGCTCTCTGTCAAGTTGGGCTTGGAGTGGAGGATTTAACATCTTCACCTGAGACCCTGCTGTATCTGTGTTCATTGCAGAAAATACATCTGCACAGCTGAATGAAGGATTAACGTGGATTCAGTCCTTTGTAGAGAAAGGCAAGATCAAATACAGGTTTGCAGATTAAGCTTCGCCTTTCCGAAATGGAACCCATGACCCAGGGATTCCAAGCCCTTCACATTCAAAGGAAAAGGGACCAGCATAGATACTGATGGACAGCTGTGGGATTTAATTCATGGTATTGACAGCAATACAAATTATTACTGTAACTGTTAGTAATGCAACTATTTCATTAACTAGTTTAGTTAGCAGAATGTGTTTTACAGTATTTTCAACAATCTCAACCTGGATGCAGATGGACGATCCCCGTTGAAGTGAAGTGCAGGGATATCCGCTGAAGTATTTAATTTGTGTTACAAGCGCATATTCCACAGCATCGTCATGTCATGTGTTACCTTGGCTGTAACATTATGTTGCCTAAATCACTATGAAACTCCTGTTCACTGCATTGTGCAAGAGACCTGGTGATTGCTTCCCAGCAGTGATGAGAATGAGTTATGAGCCTCTCTGCCTCTTCCTAAAATAACAGGGAATGAATTTCATGTGGGCAAACACTTGACTCATTCTTCTTGGAACCGATAACTTACCACACAGGACTTGGAGGCTGCTCAGTGAACCAGTCCATGGTTCACAGGAAGAAGAAGCCTCCAGAGGAGCTGAGACACTCAAAGAATAACATTCTTGGCCAAAAATAACCCTGAGCACTGAAAACAAATTGAAAAAAAAAAAGTTGGTTTATTTGTAAATCTGTTGCAGCAACATGTACCTCCAGACATATCTGAGAGATGGATGGTACGTCCATCTTTGTCTCTTCACTCTTCTGATTCCAAGTAGAGCTTCTTCCCAACCAAACCAGTGCTACATATGATATACACAGTTTATGATCATGAGTCACATGAGCTGTGTCAGCTGCTGCTGGTGAAGACCTTGGTCCAAGATGTGAAGGTAAGAATGGCTGCCCTAGGGCAATTGCAATGATATAATGATATCTGCAGAGGGACTGAGAAAAGCAGGAGAGCTTAGGATAGGTCAGAACTGTAACAATGGTAGTATGAGAGAGGGACAGTCCACGTGTGGTGCTGTACAGGGAGGATAGGTAGGTGTCATTCTCGGTACGTCGTGAATGAATGTGCAAAGAATGGAACGCAGCATGTGGCGTTGTGGGGTTCAGCACTGGTTTATATGGATGTGTGTGAATATGGTGTGGGGGTGGGATGCATTCAGGATGGCAGAGGCGATACGTCTCTCCTACCTGTTACACACTGGCAAGCCAGAGATCACCTTTTCTCCCCTATCCTCCGCAGATGCTATATGTTTCTCCCTCAGTTCTGTAGCTGACTGTGGGGAATGGTGTGGCCAAGTGTACACCATGTTTTTGAATCTATGTATTTTGTCTTGACTGACAGACCTTCTGCAGACTCTTTGGCACAAAGTAGAAAATGGCTCACTGACAGCAGAAGGAATATGTCGTGCTCGGAGATGTGAATCCTTCCTTGGATGAAGGATCTGCTGCATACTGCCAGCTAGCATTCTTGCTGATTGTTAAGTTTCCAAATTAAAAAATTATTTAACTCTGCATGAGGCAATATGCCTTATGAGATGCTGCTGTGGCATGAATCTTTATGAACTGTTGCATAGATAGGGAAACAAAACCAAAGCTACCCACAGACCTTTTTCCTTCCTTCCTTCATGTTCCCTTCCTCACCCCCTGTGCAACCACCCCTCCCTTGCAGTGCTAAGACATTCTTTCCTCGCTCACAATTTTAAACATGGAGGTAAAGAGAGTGATCAGCCTGCCAAGAGCAAGGGAAAGGGTCTGGAACTCCTTGGTGGTAGCGAGAAGTAAAGGAGAAGAACTGATCACACCTCAAAGTCACTGCCTTGCTTCTGAAAATATGTTATTTCCAGTGCTGATACCACAGAAAGAATAATCTTTCCCATCCATGGGAAAATTTCAGGAATGCCTGCTCAAAGAAGTACACTTAGCATCCTCATTTGTATGCTGACAAATCAGCCTTCATTCCAGAGATGGCATGGGTCTCCAAGGAAAGAATAACATTTCTGTTCCAGAGTATTAGTGGCCTGAGGCTGATCTCTGTAAACTGTCTACAACTGAGGCTTCTCTGCACTGGGAAATGACATTCGTGTTGGAACAGGAATGCAGGAAATTAAAGGGGTAACAAACAGAGTGCTAAACACAACTGTCTATATTTGGACTTGGGCTCTCATTTGTGCTAAACCCTGTTTACCTACACAGGAAGCTATAAAGGGATCTTGAAGTGGATCAAATTATTAGATTCAGAGGCCCTTAACAAAACATGGAATACCCCAACTCAAAAGACACATTTCAATACAATTTACAGGTGGGAAAAAAGTAACTTAAGGAGGCTGTTGTCATTATCTTAACTGGCCAGGGTAGCTTCATGCTGAAGTTGAGTTTGTACTTGATAACAGAGATAAGCAAAATGAAAAACCCTATGAGCAGGTTTACAAAATAAATGAGGTTCATATTTTTATATTAGTCTGTTAAAAGAAATATGCTTAGCATCGTTATATTTACCTGTAGACATTTGTATCAAAAAGCCTAGGAAACATCTAACATCATTTACCCGTTCTTGCAGAGGCTCAGGAGGGGTCACTTAAAAACGGCAGGTCCAGATTGACATGAAAATCCCATTTGCTAAATGTCTTTAAGGAGTACACTGCCTCTGTTCTATCCAGCTGCTGGCTTTGTTGGGACCTGTGCATCACTAGGAAGGCTTCCTGTTATAATACGTTATCTTTGAACAAAAATGGGTTGCATTTTCCTTCTCTGAGAACTGGGATATATAAGTACCTGTAATGGGTTTGAACAAATCGTAGTATGACTGGAAAAGTTAGACAGTAACTGCTTAATCCTGCAGTTATTAATTTTTCTTGATATTAAGGCAGTAAAAGTAATTGAAATGTTAATCTAGGATATTTGCTAAGGCATTATGCCTACTCTATATTCAATTCATGTTCCAGTGCTGTGGGTTAATGATGGAATCACTGTTAGATAAATGTGAAATGCTAGGATCTCAGCAGTTTTGACTTAAGGGATTGAGTTGCCTTAATTGTACTGGTCCGCTCACAAGGTGTAAAGAGATGATCAAAAGGCTGGCAAGCCTTATATGACTTTGGTAGTGTTGCATGCTAATAACAATAGATCTGCAAAAGCAGGAATTTCCCCAGAAGTTAGCCTGTAGGGTAGCTATTTTAGCAGACGATGTAGCACAGGCGTAATAAGGCTAGTCAGGATGTGACCTTGAGGAGTACTATACTTGGTACTTTCTAAATTAGATCGTAGGTGCCTTTTGTTGAGCTTGGATAGATTTACATGAAATATATTTAAAATGAAAGGATGTACATAGTACAAGGTGGAAGGTACTGGTGTTATTTTAATTCTGTTTTCATGCAGCACAGAAAATGAGATAGCGTTTTGGATATTGTCCTGAGAAGAGAAGCCAAGAAATTCTGTTTTTAAACCCTGGTACTGACATTTACTCAGGGCCAGAAAGAATGAGGCAGCTCCTGAGGCACAGTTATTCCACTTTTGCTACAGGATCGCTAAATCACCCCTAGTTAACCTATTTTCAAAGTGTAGAAACAATGCTTATTTATGGAAGTTAACTAGATAGTGTATAACAAATTGCTTTGAAGACTGAGTATCAAAGAAATTGCATACTTTTAAATAGGGCTCTGTATTTAATAACTTAGCAGATAGCTGGCTCCTGCTCCCTCTGTCTTGCAAAAGTTTTGCAATTTGTTTTAATGACAGTAGGACTACCTCCAGAATTTCTACAATTTTTGTCTACAATTTATTTGAAGACTGCAATGCCTGGTCTAAATGAACTTTCCTCTTCTCTCCAACCCCAGTTCCATGTAGCATTTTAAAAAGTCCTATGATAATTCAGGAGACAGAAAGNCAATTTGTTTTAATGACAGTAGGACTACCTCCAGAATTTCTACAATTTTTGTCTACAATTTATTTGAAGACTGCAATGCCTGGTCTAAATGAACTTTCCTCTTCTCTCCAACCCCAGTTCCATGTAGCATTTTAAAAAGTCCTATGATAATTCAGGAGACAAAAAGGCTCCTTAGGCCCTAAGATCCTTTAGCATCTTAGATATGTCATCATGTATCTAAATTCCAGCATTGTGTCAGATGCACATTTTCTCTACTTTCACCACTCTTCATCCACTATTTCAAAAGAAAGCCAGTTGTTCCATCAGCTGGAAACTTCAGTATGTGGATGTGATCAAAATGAAATCATGACGAATAAACGGCATAGGAACAGCTTGATTGTACAATTGCACACTGTTTAGGAGAATAAAACGTGTGCTCACTTGCTGTATTTGGACCAGAGAGAACTATTGTTTTGTAAGAATAATTTCCCAGCTACGGGAAAATAAATTTAAAATTCCTGGCATATCTCTTCATCTGAAAATTCAGGGGAATTTAGAGCTGCATGTGAAATTTGTGGCTTAAACCCATCTCTGGGGAAGGTAGAAGTGTTGATGGAATAAGTCAGGGTAAGCCAGTGACAACTCATGCATTTAAAACGAGGTAACTGTATTGTGATAGATCTGTGAGGGTGTGCCAAGGGACATGATTTGTGCTTACTCCGTTCTCGCACTCTGTTCCATGTACATACTTGTGTCCGTTCTCAAAGATAGGTACTGAGCTGGCCGGACCTTTAGTCTGGGCGGATGTGGAAGTTTTTGGGAGCTGCACCCTTTCCCTTCCACATATGGAATAGGCTATGCCATATGCCACTTTTTCACCTCCTTGACCTGATAGCTTCGCATCTGGAGTGGTGGACAGGGATGGTGACCTCAGGCACTTGTCGCTCTCTCTTACTTTAGTCTAGTCCCCCCGCTCATTCCAGATAGTGTAGTTGCACTCTGGCTTTTCACTCTTGCACAGGAGCTCCTCTCACACTTCAGGTGTTGGGAAAATGAAGGGAGTGCATGGGCCAGGTTTCTTTACGTGTCAGTGCCACAGACAAGAGGTAGGCAAGACATTATGTGACCATATTCTTGCTGATGGACACAGGCCTGTGAAGGACACTTCTCTCTTCCCCAATGTGTATAGATGCATTCCACTGGGAATTCCTCACTGTTACTGCAGAAACTTCTAGATCTAAAGTAGTACTTAAAGTTCAGGGTTGCTCAGACCCCTGGAACAGAATTTGGTCTAAGTAAATTGTATTGAATTTAGAATCTGTTATTGACTTTCATTTAAATCAACAAACATGAAGGAGAAACAATTAAATACATTGCTTGCTAACTACATACAAGATGTATGTGTTCTATTATGTCTCATTCTGTTGTTTTTGTTCTTTAGTTAATAAATATAATAAACATGCCCAACTTAAATACATTACTGCAGGATGCTAATACACTGAGGATATTGAATATAATAGTTGTCCTGGAGAAATGGCCCAACAGAACAAATGAAAAAATACATAAATAACTTGATATGATTTGATGTGATTATTCTGTCTTAAATTTCTAGGGACAACAGCTGTCACTAATTTCTTTCTTAGAAGTCCTAAACAGCAAGATAGAGGAACAAAGCATGATCACAGAGTCACAGACTGGTAACTGTCTTAGACCATCCATAGTGAATTTTGCTTTAGTTTATTTTAAACAGTTCATTGTTTATCATATGCATACTTAAGGGAGACTTTTTTAGGAGTAGTAATAATACTAATGAGTAATATATTTCTGCTTTATAGAGGTATATATTCATAAACATAACTTATCTGACCTTGGTCAAGCTTTGGTTATCTGTTATTTGTCATCAGACTTCTCTTATTTTAATGAAAAATATATTTTATGAGAAATAGAGTATTTAATTCAAAGAAAGCCTGCTACACTTAATTTTCAATTAAGAAAAAAAATCAGTGAGTTTTCTAGCACATAAAAATGTTGAACTAGTCACTCAGCATTATTGTGTTCTTTGATAAAGGTTTCAACATTGCAATTTAAATCAGCAAGGTACCTGTTCAACATAATTTCATGGAGATTCCACATGAGCTCTGATCTGTGAAAATACATACTTTGAATAGGTTCATGTTTTTGTAGTGCAAGTGCTAGACGGTCGAATGAAAAAGTGAAATCAAGGCGCATGTGATGGTCTGTTTTTAGTTTTGCATTTTGCATGGCCAGGTTGGTTACAAATATGGTGAGTGCACTCTAGAGGAAGAGTGGAAAGGCAGACCACAACCATGTATTTCTTTAAATAGCACACAGTTTAATAGATACTGCTACTTTTATTTCTGCGTGAACAATGCTCTGTGGATTTCTTCAGTAAATAAAAAACCAGGGTATTGTTGATGCTTTGAGCCTTTGGACTCTTCACACACCCTTGCAAGATCAGTGCAAGAAATCCTCTGACTGTTTCTGTTATTTTCTGTTATCAATCATAGCCTTCATACAGAAGGAGTTTAATCAGAGCCTCTTATGCATATACATACTCTGACAGCTCTGAAGTTAGTTGCCTTGAAATACGAAGTTGTTCTTTGGAGGAAACAGCTCCAGTCTTGTTTGTGTTGATGATATGCCCATATGAATAATATTTCCTGAGTTTTCCTGTGGTTTTCCTTAAACTTGACAGGCTTAGTTGGTGTTTGGGTTTTAGGCTGTCATTGTGTTCCAAAATATGATTGAAAGAGGCCTGTACTCTAATCTACATATGACTGCTGGATTTTTATATTCCAAACACCCACCATCATAACTGCAATACATCTAAAATATGTTCTACAGCTTTCTGCAAATTTATGCAGAAGTTCAGAAATATTAGTCGTGTTGAGGGGTGATACTCATTTTAATCCCAACAACACTTAAGTGCCAAATAACTTGTCTCTCCTTACCTGTACACTTGTATCAGTAAAAATTATTTGTATTACACATAATTGCAAAGCAGGGTAGATGAGTTCTTCTATGAAGCCTCCTATCACTGTAAGTTTACTGCTTGAAGGCTGTACATCTAAGCATTTTGTGCATCATTAGCTTGTTCCTTGCCAGACGACATGGTACCCACACAAATATTACCATCTGGTAACTTCTGTTTAAAGCAGCTGTTGTCAGAGTATTCCAGAATTTTAATCGGTATCTAGATTTCTAAATGCCAAAGCCAAGATACCTTTGATCTCACTGTAAATAGAAGAGCTTCTTAGATTACAGGGCTGCACTACAGCGCGCTGATCTCCTTGAACTGTATCTATGCACAAAAATGCCATGTTCCAGATATAAGTTCCCAGATGATATTTGTCTTGGTTTAGGATAACTTCCTGTGAGAACATCTGCAAGGTAAGTAGGCTTTGCAAGTTTGACTTAAATCATATGGAGGGAAACAAGGAGCAGAGAGTGCAAGAGAATGCCCACTAAATTGTGGTGGTCTGGAAGTTGCTTGGGCTCTTGGGTTTTAAGGCAGTAAACAACTGAAAGCAGAGTAATGTTTATTTTGGTGCAATGCTTCTTAATGGTCATGCGTTGATAAAAGCAACCGCTTTTAGGTTTTGGGAGATGTGGGTCAGATCACAATTAAACACTGAAACAACCTGAGCTAAACAAAAATGAATCTGATGTACATCTTTGCAAATAGTAAAATATAAAAGAACCAGTACAGAATGTGTTTTTTTTTCCACAGAGATTTATTTATAAATTCAGAAGGACACAGTAGTGGAAAGATATTGATCAAAAAACTGGCAGGAATGGATCTTCCATTGCTGACATGTAACAGGTGTGAAAATTTTATCCTCCATTTCCTTGAGTTACCATAGAGTTTAAGTTTTAAGCTACAAATGATTTAGTAGAAATTTCTGTGCAATACAGTAGCAAGGAGTAGTATCGCCTTAGCTACAGGCACTGGACTCGATTATTTCTTTACCAACACATATGTGGATTTTTCTCCAGGGAACTCAGTACTGGTACCTTGTCTTCCAGTCAGTGGAGTTTCACCATTGATGCAGCATGTAATTAGTCATGACCCATAAGTTGTAACTATAGGAAACGACTATGTGTTGCCAAAAATTACAATTCCTTCTAGGAATTATTGGAGGAGAGCAAACTGGGGGACCTGTTGCTATAGCAGCGGGTAAAATGTAGCCCACTACAGATGAATAATATTGGCATGGGATTTCTATGAAGCACAGCAGAATGTAGGTAAGAAATCAGTGGGTACATTTAAAGGAAGTTTAACATGAAAAAGTTCAAATGTTGATCCTCCATCATCTGATTTTACTCATTCCCAAAGCAAACAAACAAAAGCCCACTCCCCCCTCCAAAATTCTGTAGAATTTAATTTCCCTAAACATTAAAAACTTGTTCTTCTATGCTATTGTTTTTCACATCTCCTTCCTTGTACTGGGCAAAGTTTGTGTTCATATTTGCCATGCAGCCATTAAAAAAAACAGTTGCAAAGACTGGGGTATTCTACTAGAAACCGCAGATACTAGTACTGTTTCTAGGGGATGCTCTTTGGGAATGTTTTGCAGTGTGGGCACTAGTGTGTACAGATATTACAAAGAGAGAGAAGTGTTTTACTGCGATTCTTGTGTTCTGCAAATTCTCAGATCTCCTTTCCTGACGAATTCTTATGATTAAGGTTTTTCCACATTTGTGGCAGCTGAAGAAGTTGTGTGGGCTTAACATCTAGTTGTCCCATGGAGTCTAGGAAATAGGTGAAGTACTTGCCTCTGCAAAGACTGTATAGCTGCAGAGGGAACATATGCCATTGTCAGTGAGACTACATGTTTTCTGCTACTTGTAGTAATCTCCCTGCTCAGTTCTGGCAGGGTGGCTGGACACCCTTTCACCCAAAGCTTCGCCACTTCTCCACGAGTGATTAAGAGAGTGAATCTCAGTCCTAGGTTTTCACACAGCTATTGTCGCTGATTTGGTTCAGATCAGAATACAAGTCAATAGTGAGCCTCATTCTCCCTGTGTTAAATAGCTCCACAGAAATAGCACAGGAATTTGATTTGGATGAATATGCTGAAACACAGTATATATGAGGATATATACTCTCTGCATTCCACTTACTTATTGTTAATGTATATTATTTATTTTGTATGCTTATCAGTTCAGGGAAGAGACCGAGTTTCTGTAAAGCACTTTGTTTTCCCTTTTCTCTGACTTCACCGGAGGCAGAGGCACTCTTAAGGCACCCAGGCTCTTTTATGCATATCTACTGCCATTCATCAATCAGAGCACCACTGTCAGCTCATCAAGGCACTTTTCAACCTTTGTAATGTGCAGTTGCTGGTGATTTTTTTTTCCCCCCCTTCCAAAATATAATTGCTCAGTCCCTACTTTACCATAGATTTGAAAAGATATTTTTCTCAACCATTCAAGTTCTCTTGCTGAAGTACAATTATAGTTATTACATTAAGGAAGGTTATGAGCTGAAAAAATGCACAAAGCCTTACTTTGAAATGAAGTAATATTAGCAACACAAATTAGTTGAAGCTTGGAACTTGACCAAGGTAAAACAGATTAAAGACCAATTTTTGGAAGACCAGGATAGTTTTTGAAAATCATAAAAGTGTTGAAAGAATTGGGAGTATCACAATAATGCTGATTTGAACAGACAGAGCAATCAGATTGTTTAGTTCTCACACTTGAGTAAATCAAGAGTGATTCCATTTGAGCAAATATGCTCCTGCCAATAGACAAACAAATGTAAATAGGAGGAGACCTGACCTAGAGAATCCTATCCTTTGGAAAGCTCTATCCACAAGTCAAGTCTGACTTTTTTCTTTTTTCTGTGTTGAAAAAAAGCAAAGCAAAAATGCCTCCTGTTGGTTTATTTTGTGCCCTCAGCAACACAAGAAAGTGAATGGCATGCCAAATGTCATTTCAGTATGAATTACATATATGCACACACTCTGCTGGTACAGAAATCATAGCACTTTGCAGGGCATTCTGCTGCCTTTTACTCCTCGTTTGACAAACTAGGCTTCTGAAGAAATAGTCATCAGAAAAAAGGGAGCCTGCAAAACCATGACATTTCATCAGTACCTGGCTTCTCTTAACAAAACTCTTGATAAGCAAAACAAACAACAAGCTGTATCTTTCAAGAACCATTTGATATGATGGAGTTTATGCTTGGTGCATCAGTAGCAGTCTGCCTTGTGTATTAGATATAGACCATGAGAGCAGCCTGATTTTATCAGATCTACTTGTGTAACATTTATATTTCTGGGGGTTTTTTTTAGAGGACATGGGGACATATGACTTTCTGAATCACATTAGGCTATTGACCGATCAAGTCAGATATCTTGCTTCCTACAATGGCCATGACCTAATACTTCGCAAATAGCAACTATTCAGATGCAGCCAACTTAAAGACAGAAAGTAACTTCTGCCTGCTCCTATCACAGCTTCAAGAATTTTAACAAACTATCAGTATTCATTGATTGTTACTTAACATTGTCTTAAAAACATAGCTCCAAATATTTGCTCAATTTGTATACTTCTGTTATTACAAAATAATTAAATACAATTTTATAGAAAATTATCTTTTTGTAAAAGCAAAGAGACATCTATTGCCTTTGAGCTGCAGGTTAGAAAAAACATAAGTCCTCTTCTCCTCCTTCCTTCCATAAGCAAGATAATGAGATATTAACTGAGTGTATCTCAAAAATGAGAGAAGGGGAAACTGCAGCCTGCTCTGCTAAGACTACTGATGGAACTATTTCTGGTACTAAATTTTATTCAGTTGTAAATCTGTGTTGGCTTGAGTCCTCAGTCACCAGCTATGGATTTAATCAATGTTTGGAGCTGGATGAATAATTCAATTTGATATGTTCTCTTTCAGCTTGTGAAATCCATCTTCAAGTTTCAGCTCCCTCATATATTTATCCAGATAGCACCTGAAGCCTTTCAAAGCTCTGCTTGTCTCCCTTCAGGATGATGGTTCCAATAACATGAGCAGGGCTCTCAGGTCTACAAAGGATTCTGCTTAAACAGAAACAAATGAAAAAGGCTATACAAGGGCAAACCTGCAAAATTCAGCCCTGATATTTCAGTCTCTGGTTTAAATGGATACATGGGTGTCACAGTTTAAAGCTGGGCTGGCTATTAAACAAACAACAGACACTCTTTGTTAACTCCCTCCCTTCCCAAAATGGAGGGGAAAGAGAAAAGGAAAAGAGACTTATAGGCTGGGAAAGTTAAAAACAGCTTAAATCTAACTACAAGGATTGTGTATTATAATAATACAAAAATATGCACAAACCCGATATCAAGCTCCCCCCACCACCAATGACAAATACATCACCTGGACACTGTGGGGCACGCCCCAGGAAAGTCCCAGACTGTAATCAGCAGCAGGCAGGAGGTGGATTCAGGATCAAAAGCAGAATAAACAAGTAGAGTCCTCCTCAGATACTTAAACAAAGAACTGGCTAGAGTTGAAGAACAGCACCCTACAACATCACCAGCCCCACCTAATAGCCCCATACTGGGCTTAAATAGGCTCCTGGGCGATAGGTGCGGGTGGAAGCACCAGGTGAGGCTGTTTAGGGCCATTAGAGCCCATCAGTGCCCTGGCCATAAAGGGAGAGGGAGTGACCCTTGTGATCCCTCACCTTTATTCTAAGCATGATGTGTATGGGATGGAGTACTGCATTGGGGTCAAACCAGGACAATGGGTGATATTCTAACAAGCATCAAGTCAATGGCACAGTTCTCATGGACTTGGAAAGGAACATATTTTCAGATTAGGTCCTAGTTCCTGCACGTGAGAAGAATGTAAAACTCAGACTTTCAAATGCAGTTTTGAAATGTGTTTTCCATATTCATCTCTATGAAGTGTCTTTTGTCAGTTTAAAGAAAGAGAATACAGGGATGACTGAGGCTGTTGCGTTGTAAATATTTGTATGAATGCTTACTCAAACTCTTTTATACTGATTTTATGCAAAATCTTCAGGTCAGTCTGATAGTCAGAGTAAGTTTTCTGTTTTGGATGACCTGGAGTACAATAATAACAAATGATTCATTCCCCTTTCCTAAAAACATGACTTGACTGCTTCAATGCAATAGAAGCTTGGTGGAAAACACTGTGATTTAGTGGTGAGGACGGTCATTTGTTTGCAAGTAAATGTCTTTGCTGGAGCAGCTGTTCTGTAGCAGTCCTGTCTCTGGACTAAATGATGATCCTGCATTTGACAGTCTTTGTATTTTGGGCTTACTTCTTCTGGTTGTGTTAGACATCCATTGCATTATGGGTTCAAGTTAATGTGCCTCATGTCTTTCTTTCCTCATTAGACCTCAGTAAAAGCCAAGGAGCAATAGTCAATACAACTTATTTCTAAAAGATGAGTAATGCTTCTTTCTTTTTTTCCTGTTTCTATGTACTTTCCATCCAGATCCCAATCTTTTCAGTGAACGCATTTAGCTACTGACATCAAGAAAATAAAATTATACATTTTAAAAACAATCAAAGTGTGACAGTAAATGGTGTTACGATGAAATAGGCATAATGTGGGCAGCAGATTGATGTTCTTAATTATTTATTTTCATGCTTTTAGGTGCTTGGATTTTTAATGTAATGTAATAGGTACCATTTTATCACATTGTTATATTTAGTGCCTTCAAGTGGATTTAGGAATATGTGTGATGATTTGTTTTTTTTTTTTTTTTTTTTTTTTTTTTT
>VZSC01001145.1:426253-438913 GCA_013398225.1 Steatornis caripensis | reverse complement strand
TTTTTTTTTTTTTTTTTTTTTTTGTTCTTGTAATCTGGCAACATTTGGATGAAATGCAGAAACAACATGTAAAATGACAGGCTGGTGAGAAGGCAGGTCAGATAGATGTAATTTCCATATCAGGGGGGAAAGTATAGGCTAAAGAAGTTGGAGGGTTTTTTTTTTGCGACTTGTGTTGTGACAGAGCTGCTGCAAAGCTTTCCAGCAACGTGGGAAACTATTTACCTCTGTTGCAAATTTAGTGGTTGAGGCTAAGGCTGGAATTGGGTTAACCGCTTCTGCCCTGATAATAGATGGTGTCAAGAAAACTTGAGTTGAGTTTGATTACTTAGATTGCCCTTTCAACATATTCCCCAACCCTCCCTGGGACAATTGCAACCGTCTTAGCTTATAAAGGCTCTGGATTAGACAAAAAGCATGAAAGCTTCTGCAGTTTTCCTGCCCTGCCTTCAGCTTGCATTTCCAAGTTGCTGCAGTCCATGTAGTAGAGATGGAGTTTTCCCCTGTATTCGTCCTTGCCTGTATTTCTTCCTTCCCATCCAGTCTAATTGTTGCTGGCCTTGAAATGTATGTTTATGTGGCAAAGGAGTAGGAGCACGCCTCTATATCCTTGCAAGACCTTTTAGTGACTGTGAAACTAACATGACAGGAGGAAGCAGGAACAGGATCTATTTTTGGTATGACTCTTCCCTCACCTGGTGAATTGGAGAAGAGTAATTTCTCTTCCTCAAGCATACCAGTCAGCAGCACGTCACTGTCTCATTGTAGGAGGAAATCCAGGCTTTTGGCAATCTATTTATAGAAACCAAATATCCGTAAGAGCCCAGGTGCCAATGAATCCATGGGAAGAACAATGTGGATCATAGCAACTTTGAAGTACCTTGTCATTTTGAGTAGTTTGGATACAGATTTAAGCAGATTCACCTTTTAGCAGTAATTCTCTATACTTTGTACAGAAATGACCGGAAATATGTCTGTTTATTCCTTTTGCCTTCTGGGCAAAGATTATACTATGTTTTGGATTATGATCTGAAATTATCAAATGCCCTCTGTTTAAGTGCAATGGAGAACATTTTGATTTTCATGGATACTGAATGCTAGTATGAATTTAGCAGCTCGCTTCTTATTTATATTTCAGACCATTAAATCTGACATATGTCTTTCATGGGAAATAGAAATAATTTTGTTCCTCATGGTTATGAAATCACTAGAAAGGCTGAGGCACATCTGTAATGGCTGTCCACTAATATAATCGTTACATTTAAGGCAGCTTGCAGGCTTGGATTTTCTTAACACTATTACTGAGAGAGCTACTAGTCTTGGCCTTTCCAAAGAACTATGGAGCTTTTGTCTTCCTTCGGATGAAAGCAGTTGGAGAGGTTCACAGCACCCACACCATCTGGAATACACTGCCCAGCAGCACTGAAAATGAAATGTAACTATTAGACTAGCTCTTGGTTCAACCCATTCATGTGTTGATGTTTCTTGGGTAAGATTTCTCACCTCTCTATAATACCAATGTAGATTTGAGCCTTGTGGCAGAAGTACTGAGTGGGTCATGGGGATGTGAGCAACTTATGAAGCCAGTCTTACTCCAGAGATGCTACCCGGATGGCAGTTAGACTCATCAGAAAGGCTCATTATCATTTCCTAATGTCACATTCCCATCATCGAGCAAAACAGCTTAATTGAATGCGAACAACATGTGCAAGATGTTTGAATGTCTGGTGTCACCTATTTTATATATAAATATTTAAATATTAACTGATGAGATACTGTTTTTCTAGCATGCAGCTCTGTTTTTCTAAGACACAGCAGCTATCCATCTGCCTCAAGTATACAAAAGCACTCATATTTTCTAAAACTCAAGTGTGTTCTTGTATAATTGAAAAAAATCGTTTCTGAAAAGTGACAGTAAATAACTCCATTTTTGTGCTAGGGATATTGAGTTATGCTGTCTCTTTCCAGTGATACAGTCTCACAGTCTTCAAATTAATCCTGTCTCTACAGACCTGTTGGGCACAGCGAGTTACTGCAGATCTAGCTGCAGACAGCATCCATCTGATTCTGTTCATCCAGGAGGAACAGAATCCAGCTCTTAATATCCATCCTTGGCTGGGCTGAAGTTGGCAGTTTGCAGGCATGTATGAAGAGATCAGCTGCTTAAGGAAAGGCTGTTTCTGTGCTCTTTGGCGGAGGATAATCTTATAAGAAAAAATGAATGCAGTAAATAGCTGAAACTGCTGTGCCAGACTAAAACAGGACAGAATGAGATTGTTGGTGTCCTGAAATTCTCCCTTTTCCTTCTCCATTCTCTCCTCCAAATTGGCAACTGTTTTCATGAACACTCATTCCTTCCCCTAACTGTTGGCTAAGAGGCCATTTCTAAGACTGATGCAATATCATTCAAGATGAGAGTGCTTTTCTTAGAAACACCAGTTGTTGTCATACTCCTATCCTTTCCCCTAAAACCCAAATACATCTGTATGCCACACTGTTCCCTGTAAAATGGCCGTAATGCTTCATTTTTCCTTCCCAGACATTTTTACGGCCACAGCATAAAGTTTATTTTAACATCAACGTTGTGATTGCCAATATATTTACCTCACAGTTACATAGATTTTCCATGGAGTCACGGGTCGTCTTATTCTTGGGGGGCACTCCAGCTTAGCAAGGTAAGTGCATTAAAACTGATACTATGTTAATTGCGTAGTCTACCTTATTGCTTTAAGCCTCAACTTTCTCCGAGTCATCTGTTGTTTATTTTTTCCCTTGTGAAGTAATGAATCTGTACTTATCTTTGTTTTTTGTTTAATTTTGAAGTATTAGTAGAACCTTTTCTGGGTTGCCTTTTTTTTTGCAATCATTGTTTTTAAAACTCATTTTGCTTCTTAGCCTTTCTGATTCTGTTATTGCATTCTTGTGCTATTTCTTCATCCTTAGTCTTGCGGCCTTTTCACAGTTTTTATATGAGTCCTCATCTTAAATATTAATAAAGAGAAATTTTATTAAGAATTGCTACAAATTATTAATTTCTTTTGCAACGTTTATAACAAGTACATAATTCTGGATATTCTTCTACATAAAAACTAGTCACATAAATGCCTAAATTAATTTTGATCTTGTAAGATCTTGTCACACCGAGTGAAAAGGATTTTCTCTTCACTTTTCAGTTCATCACCTTTTACTTTCACTGCAGCTGTGGTTGTGTGTCAGTATTGTATGATGTTCCCACTGTGTAGCAATACTTTTCATGCCAACATGTGTACACAGACGTCTATGCCTTTAAAATTATAATTTTGCATCTAAAATCCACAATTCCATTCCTGTGGATCTGTTTCCCATTCCTTAGATGAAAACGAAATCATCAGCTCAAACGGTATAATTACACCTGAAATCAATGGTACTGCTAGTACGATTATGCCTGTGATTCGGTACATACCTTCAAACTTTTACCTTCCAACAGTATCAGTAGATCAGCCTTTTGTAGACATTGCATGACTTTTCTGTAATTGATGTGTAGTTCAGGGACTGAAGTATAGAGCAGGAGCAGTTTTATCCCTAATTCTTCCAGTTCTGGCACAGTTAAGGTACTGTATTTTGCCCAAATATTTGTATCTGTAGAATAGAATAGAGACTCAGTAAAATGATATGAGATTGAATAGAGAGGGATTATGGAACCTGTAAAGAATACAGAGGATTGGTTAGATAGGACTCTTACGTCTTTGAAAGGAGATGAATTTTTATTTAGAAAAATAGTTTATATTTCTAACCCTTGAGAGTTGTATGTGGGAATTTTGTGAAGTGCTGTTTTGCCATTCATTTCAAAAGGAACGGAATTAATGTGGTAAGATTTTATAAGAAAAGTACTTACTTTGAATATTTTGCTAATGACGTAACAATGTCACTCTTTCAGTTGTGTGCTTTTTCTTTATCCCTGTAAATGGCATATATGGTATGAGCATATAGAACATTACACCTTTAGCAAAGTTACATCTTCACAAGGCAAGAAAGTTGATGTCTTTATCTAAATAAGGAAAATATTCAGTGTTTAAATAGACAGCCACAAATTCGATCAAAGAGTGCACTACTGGTTTATTCACCCAAGCTCATTTAGGGCTTGCTTGCTGAAATGCTAAATTTGCCTCTACATTTCATGGATTGGCAGGTTTACAGGCTACCTTACAGGACTATTTTCAGGCATTGTGTCTGACATGAGAGCTGACATAAGATAAGAGGTAGCAAACAACAGCTTACTTACCAAAAGCTGATTCACTGTAAGACAGTGTGTGAGCACTCCTCCCTCTACTTCAGGACAAACTCAGACAGTTTAGTTAAAATCAACTTCCACCTGAACATGAGGAGGAACTTCTTTACTGTGAGGGTGACAGAGCACTGGAACAGGCTGCCCAGAGAGGTTGTGGAGTCTCCTTCTCTGGAGATATTCAAAACCCGCCTGGACGCATTCCTGTGCAACCTGCTCTAGGCTAACCTGCTTTAGCAGGGGGGTTGGACTGGATGATCTCTAGAGGTCCCTTCCAACCCCTACCATTCTATGATTCTATGAACTCCAGCAATTCCCAAAACTCATCTGTTTGACTTTGTGTTGAAGCAGGAAAAGGAAATACCTTCAGATGCAAGTGAGAGAGGCTTTAGGAAGATGTTGAATATGGATTACTGTTTTTGTCCTTTCGTCTGGAACGGACCAAGGGTGCTCACGGGATGAAACTTTGAGTGAGCAACTTTGCCCTGTGCTTGGGTGCCGAGTTCACAGGACCTCACAGCCTGCATGGGCAACCACCCCCTGCCCTCAGGGCACTTTTGTCCCTGTGCACTGGCTTTAAACTTGGGCCGTGATTGGAGTTGGTCCATTTTGTAAGATACTGGGAATTGAGGTCAGTTACTCCAGATGGGGAAGTAAGTAGATGTCTTTAGCCTAGCATTTATAGTAACTGGCTAGTACTAATTGTCCTGTGATGTGAAAAGGGACAAGCAAGTGTTTCCTGCTCATATTTCTTGGTAGCTTTCCATGCCTTAGGTGTGAGATGAGCATTTGAACTTTGTTGAACTTTGTTGAACCTTGTAAACAGGAAAGTCTTTTATTAACTTCTTCAGAGAAGGGCAATTTGAGTAATATGGTTTATTTGTAACAAAATGTAAACAGGTTTATTTCTGTTGGTAGAAGACCAAAATGGTCTTTGAGACTTTGAATGTTTTGTGTGTTGTCTTCTTTCAGCTAGTATAGCACAGTAAAGCTTTCTCTGATACATTAGGGAAAATGCTTCCAGGACTATTCCAAGGTTAGGCATATATTGCTACTGTGCTAAAAAGCATATTACTATGCATATGAATTGCATGTGAGTGAGAGTTGTTGTGTTTGTGGTATACCAGTCAAAATTGACTCTATTTTCGCGTTCTAAAATTCCATCCAAAAGAGAAACTTGGAATTGATTAATGGAGTTTTTGATGGAAAATGAGAGAGAGGTAAAGCAGTTTTAAGGGTTTAAGAGTATTCTTTAATTCTACTGAAATGAATAATCTGGGTTTTTGGGGGAATATATTCATAACTGTAAATTGCAATCAACACAGGAAAAAAACTACAGATATATGGACAAATTATGGAACTAAGCAAAATAATATGCCCAAACAATTTCATAAAGCGAAGAAACTTATGGAACTAATTATTACCTTCTTTTTCAATCTAAAATTGCCCCATCCGACACTGAGATATTCGGAGCCATCTGATATAAATGTATTCTAAAGCAGAGACAAAAGAGACCCTGAAAAAAAATATTTTGGGGAACAGGGTTAGAGAGAAAAAGGGAAACGAAAGGAAGGAAATAGTAAGGACAAAATGGAAATTAATGTAAGATCTACTAGCTGTAATATTTTTTCAGTTTCTAGAAAATTCAAATGACTACAGGTTGAAGATTGAGAGACGTGATATCAGAGTTATGGCTGCATAGTCTTGGACTGCAAATGAGATTTGCATTATTTTATCAAAGAAAAGATAATTTGATCTGCCCTAATTCTCAGGGGACAACCCAGCAGAGTTCCCATTCCCCTAGGAATTCCAAGAAAACCTGTTCATTACTCTCTGATTCATAGAGCCTGACTCTACCCCCACTCTGGATTTACACTCAAAGATCTTCATTAACTGAGTCATATTAAGTGAATTCATTTCATACATTCCTAATTATTGTCAGTACCCAAGTGCAGGCACACTAGATTTACAGAGTTGTGGCAATTGCTCACAGAAATGAGTTACACAACTTACAGAAATGGGAAATGAGAACAGGCAATTTGTGTGCTTGTGTAATAACCAAATGATCAAAAATGACCTAAATAAAGACAATTGATCATCTGAAAGTGTTTTCATAGACACGCAATTCATGAAAATGTTTTTGCCTGTAGAAAAAAAGCCAAGCAATCAAAACAGAATTAGAGCAGAAACACATGCTATGTGGAAAATCTCTCTTGATAATTTATGCTTTCAGCTCACAATGTCAAGCTTGCTTTGACCATCTTTGATGCTTATTTTACTTCCAGGAACTTCTTACTTACTTTTGACCTAAAATTCCTGGGGCTTGGTTTTCCGTGGGATTGATTTTTGCTGATTCTTAGGTGGTAGCATTTACATGTTTGTTTTCACAGAGAGACAGAAAGCTGGATCAAAAGATCTGTATCACTTCAAGTTAAATGGGAGCAGAGGAGCATTGTCTATCATCCTAACTGTTACTGTAAGCAGTTGCTTACAGAGTAGCCAGGATCCTGTACGTAAAATGCACAAAAATAGATAATATTCTCTAATTTAAAGAACTCCTTGCACTAGTGACTTATTAACAAATAATATATAGCTAAGTCTTGCTGCAAGGCAGATTTTCCTTTAATTTGCATTTACATCATCATAGCTGTCAGGCTCTTGGTAAGTATAAAGTTTTAAAGTTAATAAAAAATACTACTATGATCTTATTTTATTTGGTCTTTGTCAACTGCAACTCATATTTTCAGCTATTCACTGCAAAAAAAAAAGACCAAGAAATCAAAGAAAAAACTGTAGCATTCTAAAATATTTGCCTGACTTCAGACATTAGGGCAAAATATTAACTATTTTAGACCTCCTGGTGGAAAGTTGTGAAAGTTAGGTATGTAAAACTATTGAAGTATCTGTCACAGGGACTCGCATATGGCACATCTTCATATTAAGACGGTGTATGAAAATCTGAAGAAATGACATCATATGACTGGGCATGAGTACTATATTTGCTTTAATGTCACCACATATGGGTCTGTTTCCAGAGCCTGGACCCAGATTACCAACCTGTGAAATTCATAAGAAGAAATTCCTTTTTAATTGAATAAGAGTGGGAATGAGTTATCTGTAACACAGCCTTCAGAAACAGTTTTTTCAGATTTTTTTTTTTTTTTGCGTGTGTCTTAGTTCATCTATTGGCCATAAAAGAATTGGGATTATAAGTAGGACTGGAAATCGAGAATGCAGAAGTGTTTGGCTACAAGTTAAAATCCCAAGAGTCAAACTAGACTTTCATTTACTGATGATAATATTCCTTTGTTTGTGGATGTATATATTTACAAGTTGACTACAGAATGTTTAAGAAAAATAGATACATTCATTCTCTTAGCCACTTGCCATATCTTCAAATATTTAAAATGATATATCAGAAATTTGAGAATAATGTTATATGGCTGCCATATCACCACATTACTTACAACAGTATTCTTTGTCTACTGTGTTAGGTGACTGTTGTGACAATTACATTTTCATACATATTATGACTAACAGACCAGTTTTTCTGTGTAAGAATCCTATCTATCTGATATGATTTTCTAGAGTATGGCATAACTCTGCCATATTATTTTTTTAAGGAATCCAATAAAAATATAAACAGTATGCCTCAAATTACTGACATTTGAATTTGGCAAATCTATGTGCAACTGAAGGTAGGGAACTAAATAAATCAGGGTCCTTTTTCAAAATTTGTGATTGGGATAATCATAGTACTGCAGCCCATGGGGAGGAAGAGTGGATGGGGGAGAAATGAAGAATTAAATTTCTAAAAAAATTTACAGAAAATAAAATTAAACTCTAAAGATTGTGTTATTCTCTTCTCTTTTGTCCTAATCAATAACTATTGATACAGTTGAGAAAAGACGCTTAAAAGCCTCTCTTGTAACTGCTACTTAAGAAACTCATAAATTAAAAAAGAAATTGTAACAATGTAAGTCTTCCTCCTTTAAGCAACGGAGCAAATTATGTACTTTGAGGCACACTCGACTCTCTAAGACATACTGGGGATCTTTCAGCAGCAATTAGACTGCATGCTACATATACATGTTTCATGTGAATGGTGCTTAAGAAAGGAATAATTAATGGAAACACTGATTTTCATCTATTCATTTATAGTAAAGAAGCTGTGGTCTTTTAAAACCTTCTAGAACATTTGAGATACAATTATTCAATCTTTTAAGGGTCTCTGGGTAATTTTGATACAGGTTCCTAAGCTCTTCCTAACCTGTTCAATCAGCTGCCCTTTGTGAAGTACTATGAAAATGTAAAGCATTATATAAATGTCATGTCTCATAATTAGTAACTTATTTTTATGTGTACCTTGAGTATTTTGGACAGGAAATACAGACTGAGAACATACGTGTACTTCGGAAGGGAATATGTTATGACGAAATGACTTGCTCAGAAGAATCCTTAACGACAGCAATAAAGGAAATGCTTTATCTTAGAACAAAAGCATGGTGACTTCTGAATATTACATCACCAAATGAGGAACCCACAAGCAAGACATAGCTTTTACTGTAAGTACCACTACCATAGACAAATACTTAATTTAGTCAAACTTTACAGTTTTTAATCAGTTTCCATAACTTGAGATGGTGGACTAGAATATAGAATTAGATTAATTGATTAATCATTAAATCAGAGAAAATGCCTCAAAGATGTACATATCTGTTCTAAATAAAGGTGTCTTATTATTGTTAATGGCCTTTCCTTTGAAATGTTGCTTTTGTAGTAAGGTCTGTTTAGACACAACACTTGCATATGTATTGAAGATTGGAGATATCCTTAAATATCTCTGATCACAAATATCACTTCAATACTGTGCATATTTATTTACATATAACAATGTGGTTGTTAATTTGGAGCTTGAAGGTTAGGAGACTGTTGAATAGAGTGATCTTTACCTCCAAAAAAATGCTTAAAACATGCTTTCGCGTAAACATATTAACGTGAGTAGTCACTACTGCAGTCAGATACTGAATTTCCTTGTGTTTTTAGTTGGGAATTATCAGCAGGTATGTAAGTTTTGACCAGAAAATTTTCTCAGGCCCTGAGGAAAATCATAGACAAAATCTGAGAAAGAAAAAATTAATGCTCTAGTGTTTAGACTGCATGAAAGAGGGAAATCTGTTTGCAGATCTCTATCGGAATAGGGACTTGCCCTGTACGTTTCTGAATTAGAGAGGAGTCTTTTGATCCACCATATAAGGAGCTGTTCTGGGTTTAGAGTATTTTGTTTGCTTTTGTATATTTTTGGTTCTGTTTTTTTTTGTCTCCCTCCCCCCCAAAAAACCACCCCTAAACACTTAGAAAATGTCTGCTTCCTTCCAATGTGATGTATAGCGTTTTTTGTTTGCAAGCAGGAATCTTCTCCTTCTCCTTCTGCTTGGTTGTCTGCACCCCTCACTGAGCATAAGGGTAAACGTAACCTTGACAAATTGTGTTGGATTGGGGATAAACAATTTATCACCTTCATAATGGAACCTTTTGTGCCATGTAATGGAACTTTATTCTTTGATGGAGTTCTGTTTGCAGTTATGTGTCCCCTTTTTATCACTGTCAACTGTTCAACATTTCTGAAAGTGAACTAGAATTTATCTTTATTTTAAATGCTTAATTATGCTGAAACGATGCCTTCCAAAATACTTACCCATTTTTATTGAAGGACCACTTTTCCTTGAATTAATTGAATCCTTGATCTTGTACTCCTTTTACTGCTTTAAGGTGTGTACCATGGATGTGAATGTTCAGTCTGGAATTACTGATTAAAAAGCCCAGCCTATGGTGATTTCTCTTTGTTTTACTTTCTTTCCTTCTCTGCTCTCTCGGAGCACCAGCGATTACACACTTTTCTCTAGAATTAGTTTAATATTTCTTTCTGAAGCAATGTCAGAGGCTTTAGATAACCTGTCAGCCTTTAGCATTGCAGCTGAAGAATGGTTAGGAAGACCACTTAGGAGCATTTAGGAAGCTGATGAACTCAAGCATTTATTGTTAAATACTGAAAACAAACACCATCATCACCACCGCTAAGTTATTTTGTATCAATTTTTATCTCATGATTCTAAGAAGTATGGAAAACAGATGAGGTGATTTATACTGTGGTACCAAGACTTCTGTACCACCCAAGTGCAGGTGTTCCATAGCCTGCAGCACCACTACAAACTCATGACAAATGAAGAATACATTTGCAAAGTCTAAAGAAGACCTCAGGCAGGTAGAATGTAATTACCTAACTAGAATTTAAGTGAGGCCGCAGGACCACCTGGGAAGGAAGGCATTGCTTGCTGTTAGTACGGTACCAGGACCAAAATGTTTTTAGGTTGTTTACTACACAGAGTAACCTACAGTGCAGTCATAATTTAAAATGATAGAATACTAAAGCAAAGAATGCGCAGTGTCAGTAATTTTAAGCCTAGTAATGAAACATAATGGAACAGAGCCATCATGCTATATTATGCAATCTGCATTTTACAGAATGTGTGAATATAACTTCAGTTATTTGCTGCCTATTGGGTGAAATTACACCAACTTAATATTTAAAAACAGTAAGTACTTTTCAAAAGAAAAGGGAAGGAAATAGCAACTCTGTCCTCTCTGAAATGGAAATTTCATATATGGGCTTGGATTAGTAAAATACAATCCTTTTCTGTATCTATCTGTGGCATAAAATCTGAAGGGTACATTAGCGTACATCTCAAAAGAGTTGGTGCACCACATCGAAGAGGGAAGTGGAGGTAAATATTAGCCATAGGCTGTGGCACAAATCCCTTTTCATATGAAAAACAAAACACAATGCAAACAAGTCGACAAGATCAGATGTGATTTGCTTTGAATATTGTGTCTAATAGACATTTAATCTGTACGTCTTTAGAGTTATTGATGCTGTTTCAATATTTGCAAGACAGGTGTTGCCAGAAAAGCCATAATCTAAAATGAGAAAGGTGAACTAAGAGCAGAAATAAGGAAAAATCATAAACAGCCTAATACCACAAACAGCGCCTGAAATTGTTTCTCAGAATACTGGAGAGGCTGAGGTGAAAGTCTGTTAAGAGAATGTGAAAGAGAAAATGTTTCTGTTATTTCTAAATGCCTTAGAAGTAGCTATTACGTTTGAAAGCAGAGGAGAAAAAGTAGAAGTCTGTCCCAGAACTGGCACTCATTGTTTGACTAACTCTTTGCCTTGCAAGTATTTTTGTTAGATACTAGATCATGATCCAGCCAAATGGATGATATTTTATTCTTTTAATCTCTGTTCCATTATTACATTGGTCTTCAAACTTTCTAGTTTTCTAGATTAGTTAAGGAACTACATCAATACATATAGCCAGGCATTTGTCAGCCCACTACAGCTGTAAGGACTTTGTTTGTAGAGATTATTTAAATTTATGTAAGCTTACTATGTATGCTTTGTGTTTCTCCTGGCCCTTGGTGAGAATTCTACTGTGGTTAAGATTTTAAATTTGGAAGTATACCAGGTGCAGGAACAGGGGAAAGCTGAAGATCGTCCAGAAGAAAATAATGAGACAGGGTTTGAAAAAGATAGAGCAAAAAAATAGATGGAAATTAATTCCTAATACTTCTAAAGTACGAAGTCAAAAAGATAAGCAGTACTGACAAAGCATGTTTGAGAAGCTGAGAAGCATCACGTTGAGATGAAGTAGATTTTTCATTCTTTTATTTTAATGCGATTAACTGACACAGATAAAATAGATGGTAGTGTAATTTTCTTGTATGTATAACCACTACCCATCTTAATCTGTAATTTAAAGAGAGGATTTACTTCCTACATCCACTTCTGGAAGAGAAAGGAACCGCTCTATCCTGGCAGGCAAATTCATATAACATTCAACATGGTATAATGCTCAGATCTTCAGTATGATGCGGTAAACCACAAAATAACACGAAGACAAATACCTTTTTGGCCTCCTTCCACTGTTGTATTTATTACATCCTTCTTCATTTTTGACTGGTGGAGAGGAAAAAATGCATAATTTAAAGTAGTCATGACCACTTCTTAGCAATTTCGTGTTTTGAGACAATACTTACTTCATGAAACACCACAGTAAATGCATAGAGTTGTCCACGTGTGATTTTTCGAGTTACTCAAGGAGAGCACATCTTTCTAAACGGAGGTCAGAGTAGGCTGGGAGAGGGATGATTTTATTCAGGATGTGATACTTATGCCATCGCAATTGACTGGGGAATAAGCAAGGACAATCAGGGCAGCAACAAAGGTTTCTTACCTGCCTCCCAAAATGAGAAGCAGGCGGTCAACCACCTCAAGGATGAGTATGAGGAAGTATGAGTATTGAGGAAGCACGGAAAAATGAAGACTTGCCCTTGGT
>VZSC01001145.1:400843-425181 GCA_013398225.1 Steatornis caripensis | reverse complement strand
TGTGGAGTCTCCTTCTCTGGAGATATTCAAAACCCGCCTGGACGCATTCCTGTGCAACCTGCTCTAGGCTAACCTGCTTTAGCAGGGGGGTTGGACTAGATGATCTCTAGAGGTCCCTTCCAACCCCTACCGTTCTATGATTCTATGTGTTTCCTGAAATGATAAAATGCAGGTTAATGGTGAAATGTAATACACTGCAGTCCAGGATTCCACAATGGTCTAGAACAAGTTTCCCCCCCCCCTTTTTTTCCCTACCTCNGATCTCTAGAGGTCCCTTCCAACCCCTACCATTCTATGATTCTATGTGTTTCCTGAAATGATAAAATGCAGGTTAATGGTGAAATGTAATACACTGCGGTCCAGGATTCCACAATGGTCTAGAACAAGTTTCCCCCCCCCCTTTTTTTCCCTACCTCCTCTTTCACATCCCCATGAGCCTAGACAAGGATCTAAAAATTCCTTTCATAACTGTTCTGTCTGCACACTTTGACTAATTGAACCCATAAAGTTTGGGAAGTTTCTGGTTCCAGTCAACACAAACAATCCAAAAAGTTTGAGCAAAAGAGTCCAGTATGATTTTTCTGACTAAGCACTGAGTTAAAATAGCCACGCCTTTGAGTTTTGGCCTCCTGAAGCATTGTTGCAATAGCACTCTCCTAAATCAAAATTGGTGACAAAAGTCGCAGAACATCAGCCTATTTTCAGGGTTCATAGTGTTTTGGAAGGAGACAGAAATCAGCTTTCTTTGGTCACTGTTTATTCTTTGAAATAACATGACTAGCATTTAGTGGATTAAGTAGATCCTACGTTCTCTGTAAATTACTGTAACTGTAATAGGTGAAAGGCTGTTCTGCAGCTGTGCAAGAGTAAGTGTCAAAGCAAGAGGTTCTAGTGGTGGGACCAAGAGAAGGTCAGTGGCTGAGAGCCATCAGCGACGAGGCTGTGAGATTTAGTGCTCAGCCTGTATGAAACGGGGAGGAAGAGAGAAGAACCAAGTACTAATCCAGGCAAGAGAGACCCCATTGTCAGAAAGAGGATGCCTGGTGACAGAGCTTTCTGCAGAGAACTTTTTAACTCTCACCTCTATCAAACTAGATCAAACTGACCTCAGTACAGCTCTGCAGCTTTCCATCCCTGTATGCTTCAAAGAATTGAAGTCCTTTCTGTGCTTAGACTAAAGCAACCCCACTTCTGTAAAATAAGATACAATTGTGACACATAGAGTTCTGGATTGTTACTTTAATCCTTTTACTGAAACGCTGGTAATTTAGAGAGCAGCATTAACAGTAAGGCTTATTCTTTCTTAAACTTCAGTAAAATCAGCCCTCCAAAAGGAAGACTATGTCTTCTGATTCTTCAAATAAGTCCATTGCATTGCAGGGACGCTTAACTAAGTAATTGATTTTTAAAATTTTATTTTTTAAAAAAGACTCAGGCCTTCTATGTTATGAAACACAGGGAAAGATTTTTAAAATCGCTCTCTAAAATATTCTTTACACATATTTTGCAAGAATCTGGACCCTCGGATCTATAACGGCACACTGTTCTTAGGCGTAAAAGCAAAATTCCTTTGCCAGTCTATAATGTTTTAAGCAGAAATCCATTTTAACTACCACATTTATTTCAGAAAAATAAGAAATTAAAAACAAAACTTGGGATGCATGAACTTGCATGAAACAGCAAAAACATTAAATTGCCAACTAGTGAGCTTGAAGCATCAAATTTTGCGAAGTTCTAGTTAAAAAAAAAATCGAAAGAGAATCAAGATGTTTTTTAAATCAAAAAGAACATCATTTCTTTGCACCACAATATCTAAAATACTTTAACTAATGCCTAAGTTAAAAGGAACACATTTTCTCCCTTATCTAGGGTCCATAGTAAATATTGAGCTAGATGGAGTACCTATTTTTTCTACAATTGAAGCAAAACTGCCAAGCTTCATTCTCTTCCGGGATGAATAGTCCTTTTGTAGCAGATCATTTTGGATATGGCCAGGGGCCACAAAGTAGCACTTTTAGGCAGCTTTCTAGTTTTAACTTTGGAGCCACATCTTTGAAATGGATTATGAAATGGATTTACAAACAAGCAACAATGACAAAAGTCTACCTTGAAAGTCTGCTTCCAGCAGGCAAGAAACTGTGTTCTAGAAGTGCATTGTCTGTGTAGGGGTTTGTACAAGTGTGAGGCCACAGGGCGGGTAAGAGTCCCGTGCGGGAAGGACTGAACAGAAGAGGTTCCTGCATATGAGAGTTGGTTCATGTGCTCTGCCTGTTTTGGGTAAAAACAGATATTTTAAAGATACTGTTTTGATTTTAAGCAAATGATTTAATACATTTACAAATCCAAGAGTATCACTTTGTCTCATGAATAAAAAGAAGTATTTGAAATATGTTAAAAATTAACTATTATGCAGAATGAAAGGTTGTTTTCATTACTACAGCATATTTGTTCCTGAAATTAAGAGACAAAAGAATTGTGATTCCTGGAAATTAAATATATGACAATAAAGTAATAGTCATCAAAAACAACAAGTCTGATTTTTGGGTCAAACTAAAGGCTGCTAGTATCGTCTACAGTGTCTTACTTTAGAGGATGTTCAGGGAGACCAGTATATCCCATATTAGTTACTTAAATATCAACCTGACCCATGTTAGATGAAGAATGCTTGCTGCTGGTTACATGAGCAAAAAAGCTGTCACTTCTTTTTAATTTTGAATCTGTATATAAACCATTTTAAAAGCCAAAAATACATCCTAATATATCTTTTGATCTTGATAATTTATTTTGTTTTAGTCTTAGCCTCTTTACAAGTTAGAATAGTCCGCTATTTAAAAGCTTGACAGAGAAATCAAATGATTCAAAATACATAAACTTGATTAGAAAACTATTGTATCTACTCTGGGATCAGGTTTAAGATGATAATATAAATCTTTTTACTGATGATATGTGGTGGGAAGAGAAGGCCAGAGAAGAATAATGTTTTTTCCACAAAATGAATTAGTAGTTTTAGGAGCCGTTGTATCGAAACAATACATTGAACACAGATAGATCAGCTAGAAAGCAACTTAAGGGAGCTTATAACCTACTTTTTCCTGCTACCTGATACGTATATAAGTCTCCATATATAAAATCAGTGGGATGCTATACAGATGTAGAAATCCGTTCAAAATTGGTTGACAAATAGAAGAATCTCTGCCGACCGTATGTTTTAAGCCAAAACATGTTGTTAATTTCTGTATTTAACATAGACCAGATCTTGCACCAAAGCTGAAAAATATTATTTTAATTTAATATGTTTGTACCAGAAATGTTATGCATAGGTTATTTAGGAGAAAAATTATTTTGTCTAGTTTTATCCCTCAAATATTTGGAGCAATATGTGCTGTATCATATTATAAACTGAGCATCTGTTAATACCAGAAAAATATCTTTCTTAACAGTCACTTAAATGATGGAGTGGTGGCTGCTGAACTGTTCATTTGAAAACTCATCAAATTGCACAGTAATCACAGAATCTCCAGTTTTATTATCTTTTATGCCACTAAGCAATGCCTGCTGTTTTGTTGTTCTTTTTTCATTTTCATCATGTTCCAAACCAGAAATGTATCACTGTCTAAACATGTGTTGGTAGGTAATAGAAAAGGGCAAGTGAAAGGTCAAATTTCTTGCAAACTGGTAAAACCACATAACTTAAATTTAAATAGAAACCACATTATATGACCAGGGATAAACAACTTAGGGACCGTAGAAAAATTGGTAAAATAAAGAACGTTATCATTAAGGGCTCCTGGGACTGTAGCACTGATGAATAAGGCAAAATTCCCATTGACTTGCCTTTAGATGTGTGCTGGGTTCTTGTTTGGTTGAGGTAAAGGCAATTGTTTGGATTTTCTCTGCTGCATCTAATACCTCTTTTATTTTTTCCCACTCTTCACAAAAACACATGTGCAAAACAAAAACTCCTCAGTTGGAGACATGCCTACATAATGATTTTATCTCGCTAATATTGTCATTATTCCCTCAAATAGATCTTTCAATTTTCCCACCTACCATTTGCTTTATATTTGCTCAAAAACATCTTAGTGTATTGTGTGCACTTATGTACACACAGAAAAGTTAGTAGAATGCTAAAGAAAGTGCTGACACCATGCTCTGTTTTCTCAGACATGTAACTTTACCTCCAAAGGAGTCTTAAGAGGNTTCAATTTTCCCACCTACCATTTGCTTTATATTTGCTCAAAAACATCTTAGTGTATTGTGTGCACTTATGTACACACAGAAAAGTTAGTAGAATGCTAAAGAAAGTGCTGACACCATGCTCTGTTTTCTCAGACATGTAACTTTACCTCCAAAAGAGTCTTAAGAGGTTGCTGCAGGATCCTTTCAAAGTCTCGTCCTGCCCTCATTCCTTGGTTGACGAGGGTAGCTTCAGAGATGTTACCACCACATCAGAAGTGGCGGCAGGGATACAGAGGCCCTATCAGAGGTTGTGCAGGTGATCTTTGTCACATGGAAGACAGGAGCTCAGGTCATATCCCCATCTGTGAACACAAGGCTTGAGGTTGTGCAGCCTCAATAGCTCTGAGAATTGAACCTTCACCACCTTTTTTGGAGTATTCTCATGGCGTAAGTCAATGAGGCCATGGCAGCTGCTGGCTATACATGCTAACTCACACATATACCAAAAGAGATCTGCCTTCAGCCTCACCGTTCCTCTCCATGGAGAAAGCAGAGCCTCGACCACTTGTTTACACATTCAAATAAGAGAGTGTATTTGACTATTACAGTAACTGCTTCTGTCCAGCTCTCCTGTAGAAAGGGAAGCAGATCAGCAGGGTCCATCTGTAACACGCACGTGTTGCTGACTGAGCCTGGTGTACATAGTCTGATGTCTCACACAAATAAGCATTTGCACCAAAGAAGTCCAGAGAGGCAGAAATAAAACATTGGAGCTGAGTGCAGTATTTTGAAAATCACAATGAACTGGTATTATATACTTTTTTAAAAGGTGTGCTACCTCCAGTATAACCTTGGCTATTGCAAAGAACCAAATCAAATAGTGAAATGATATCCACTACCAATTCATGTAGGAAAAGGTTTCTAAAATTTTCTTGAAGCCTTTTCTAGAATGTTGTGGTGCTTCAGATGAGACACTGACTGCTTTCAAGTGTTATTGTAGTACTTTCAAGGAATTTTGTAAACCATTGGTCAAGAAGGGTATAAAAACACAGCTGCAGAAATAATCTGGTCTGGGACTGAAGTGGAAAGATGTATAGCCCCTGTTGCTGATGTATATGCAGAAATAACATGGTGAAAAGTGATGGGCATCATCATACTTTTGCTTTAATTTGGACAACCCAACCCACGTAAAGAATAAACTGTAGGAGAATGAAAGTAAAATTCTATTAATGTATGAGTCACTGCTGCTTGGATTTGATGACCTCTGGAATACAATTTCCTATGAACAGAACAGTTGCAAGAAAATGGCAGAGAAGGGCCTCACCGAAGAGCTCTGCTGATGTAGGTCAGCCCTGCTGATCGGTGTTTCAGAACATGGGCTATACTTCACCACCTGTCTTCTGGGCCACAATCGTCTCTTTTCATATCATCAGCAAACATAGAGAGGGAAGACACTCAGGAGATGCTGCACGCTACAAGCTTCATGTGTTCTTTGTATGTGCTCTTTGGGGTTGTGTCCTTTTTGAGACTGTGGTAACTACCACCTGTCTCAGCAATGGCTTTATGGCGGCTCTGTGACTTACTGAGAAATGGCCAACTCTCAGCCTGTGAACCATGGCAGAAAGTAACAGTACTTGTCCTCTTCAAGGTGGGACAGAATTCTTGCCTGTACCAAAGCGTATGATACAAAAATACAATTAAGTATAAAACTCCATGGAAATCAATAACGAAACTCAGTGAAAACAATTTTTCACTGCAGATGATACTTAACTAGTTTTTCTTCATCGTTGCCTGGGTGCTGCAAGCGAACTGTGTTGCCATTTACCTGTATAGCAAGTGTTCTTGAAATCTTTTCTTTAGCTATTTAGAGTTGCTGCGAGAGTCTTGGTTCTCTTGCTACATAAATGCAATGTGATATTCAAAAATCCAAAAGAAGCTGATATATAACCTGTGCCTTTCTACCAAGGGTGAGAAAAGGTTAATGTAGTAAACAAGGAATTGGTAGCAATAGTATACTTCTGGTATTCTTAAAAAATACACAATATATATATAAATTGCATCTGAAAAGCCTATCCTTTATGAATATAAGGAGAAAAAACTGTTTTACTATAAATAAAATCCTCAGAGAGAAGAAACCATGTTACTGACCTTGCAAAACATAAGTTTTTTGTAATTCATATGCTTCATTCCATTAATCCTGTCCTCATACAAGCTGTAAGGAGGCTGGGATACTTATATTCAATAAGCTACTTCAGTTTTCTGTTCAACTGAGGTAAGTATTCAGCAGAAGGGGACACCACCATGAAGAGCTCACCTAGACTGCTATTGTGTGGCAAAAAGAAGGCACGCAGATGAGGAATTAAATTCTGTATAGAAGTTTTCCATAAATTACAGATTCTATTTCTTCCACAGAGAACTGAGCACTTGCACAAGGAAGAAAACATCTTCCCAATGCAAACGTGCTTAACACAAGTGCAAAGCGATGGAGTAGGGTGGCTTAAAAGATCAAATTGAAAACTGGTGGATATAAAATGTCTCTCAACAGAGATTTAATGATAGGAAAGAAAAATGCAGCTATATCCAGAAAACACATTTATCAACAGGCTTTGCAAAAGTATTTGGGATTTCTAGTAAACCATAACAAACACTGCAGAAATCCTGTTTTTAGCTGCAGGTGCAGAACATGCTCTGCAAAAACTTCAGTATGTTTGAAGTTATGGGGAGACAGGATGGTAACAGGACAGTGGTGGTAGAACTGTGGATGCCACCAGCTGTATCACTTGAGAGTGTGCTCGAAGGCAGCCTGTTTGACAGATCTCTAGACTGAAATTCATCAGCTTTTAAGCAGAGGGTCGTTCCTAGCACAGTTCTCAGAGTTAAGAATGGGGGGAAGTCTACTGTCTTCTCTACCGAACTTCCAACTGTCCTTTCAAAATTCTCCAACTGGGTAGGCATTTGTCTGGGAACTTCTGGATTGGCTTCTCCAACATGTATTCGCTAATCCATTGGGCACTGTGCACTTTTCATTTTAAACTAACATTGAAGTGTGCATCAAAGCTCTGTTTCCCATAATCTGTGGGAAAAATGATGGGGTGGGAACCAGTTTATTCAACACTGCGTGGTGCCTGAGTCATGCATGGCTTTTGTGCATGGATGTAATTATACCCTGTACTCTTGCTATGGGTGTCTGTTTGCATCACCACAGAGTTAGCATATAGCAATAGGGATGTACGACACTCTGGAAAGACTAATGTCTTCATCCAGGTTGGTGGCAGACAGAACTACGCAGCAGGAACATACATCTGGCTTAGCATGGACAAGGCTGTGTTGCTGTTCTTTGCTACCATGAATTGGAGATGGTGAGAATTTTTTTTGAGGTGTAATAAAATGTCTTTGATGACAGAAGCCAGTTCTTCAAGAAAAAAAATACCTTTGCTCACAGGAAATCACCGGTCTAAGTGAAACTTCCCATGGGAACCTGCATTTCAGCTTCACCATGGACACAATAACGCAACTACTTGATACTGCCAGAGTTTTTAAGCTGCTGGATCAAGCAGATTAATACTGTCTCTTGACTCTTCCATATTCCAGGTGAGGGTCCTGACCTACAGTGCAGTTGTGGGATATGTGAGTGTCTTTTACTTAGTTCTTAACAACAACAGCAAAACATTGTTTTAGAATGTTTTTGTCCTCACAGTATGTGGAAGAGGGCATTCCACATGTGGAAAGATCCAGCTTCTGACTGCCCTTGCAGTCAGTGCACACTCTGCCGCCTTAGTTTAGCTTCAGCAATTGCCTGGCTTCTTAGATCCTCCTCAGCAGCAAATAAGTCATATCAGCCTCTGACATCCTTTAGATGAAAGAAGGAAAGATTTTTATTTGCCCAAAGTAAGACGAATAAGTCTTAACAGCAGAGAAAATGGAGATTGAAAAATCCTGAAAATAAAACATTTAGATAACCGAAAAGCCCACAGTCAGTCCATGCCTGCTCTTCTGATTCATTTTCCTAGCTCTATCTACAAAAACGTATTTTGTTCCCTGTGACTGCCGTAGAAAGGGCTGTCCACCTTGCTAAGTTATGCAAATATCAGAGAAGAGTGTGAGGACTATATTAGAAAGGGTAAGAAAGCATTAGTAATATGAAGAAGTAGAAAAAGCAGAAAAAGGGTGTTCCCACTGCTTTTTAAACTTGCCTTTAAATTATTTACTTGGCACTTTGACAGCTCACAATTTAAATTTTTTCATTCATCTTAATATTTAATCATGATTTTTAATTATATTAGTAACTTGAGGCTACTTCTTAACTCAGCAATAGCTTCATCTTCTATTAATAAATGGCACATATCCTTGGCTTTGACACTTACTTGCTGCAAGTGTTTCAGCTTCGGTAGAACATGCAGTTCAGGACGCGGTTATTGCCTCTTAAATCTCAAATCTTCTCAAGTTATCAGTACAGTATTTCAACCTGATGATGATAACTTAGCATAAAAATGTTCCATTTTCACTGTGGTTCTTAGTGCTACTGTTGCTAAAAATACAGATCAGAGAACAAGTTCTTAAGAAAAAAATAATCTTATTCTAAAAGATGTTCTTCCAGATGATTTTTCTTCTTAGTCTGGAGAAGGGACAACCAGGTACCTGAGAGCTATGGGGTGGAAAAATGTTACATTTCAGTATGTGTGACTGAAAGGGTTTGGGATGAAGGTCTTGGGTTTTTTGAGCTGCATGCCAAATGAACTCCCATGCTCAGGTTACAGTGCTCATGTCGCAGTGGGCTCCATTGGTTTGGAGGCTACTGGGGACATGAGACAGTGGGCATGGCTTCATCTGGGATGCAGAGGCCATCCAGCCCAAATCCACAAGGGAACAGTAAAAGATCTGGGACTTGCTGAGCTATCCATTCTCCCCACAACCCTCTGAAGTCTATGTGGCTCTGTGAAGAGTGGAGAATGTGGCTTATGGGGTCAGGAGGACTGACCACCTCTCTGCTGAGCCTCTGGGACCAATCTCCTGTTTTTGCAGGCAGCACGTCAGATAAATCTTTTTTTATAAATTGACCAGCCTCTATTTTACAACATTAGGTTTTTGTTCCCATCCTCCCTATTGAGAGTTTTTTCCAGAAGCTGGCTCTTCTCATGCTTCTTGTGATTTCCAGCCAAAATTTATTCACAGAATGTTGGGGGTTATTTTTGTGCCAGCATGGTCAATTAGCCCAAAAAAGTCTTTTTGATTGATTTACACACAGCAATCAGATGTCTTCTCAGCCTTCATTTTGCCAGAATAAGTGAGCTGAGATCTTCCTCTGTCACAATCCATCTAGAAGTCTTTTCTGCTCCTTTTTGGGTTAGTTTTTGTGGAGCATCGATGACTACACTAAGTGCACAATTCCCCCGTGAATTGGCATGCAGCACTCTGATAGCACTTGCTGGCCAACCCCCACCTCCTACGTATTGTTGATACTAGCAAAAATAATCAGTATAACAAGATGATGGATGTAACAGGACTTCTAATGCATTTGGTTAAAACAGACTAGAAGGGCCCAGCTTATTATATGGCACTTCTCTATATTCATACAGTGATAACACTGGGATCAGGAACCAGAATGCTCTGGCCCACATGGATAGTGCTGTTTGTAGATGGGTCTGAAAGAATCAATAGCTCAAATGTGTGAAGTTTGGTGGCTTTCTGCTCAGGGGCTGGCCAATTTGGGTTCCTTTCAGAAAGTGTTAACTCTCCCCATTCACTTATAGGAGGCCTACTGCTCATAAGAATCTCCTTCCTACGGCCACAAAGCTTATTTTAGACTCAGGTTGAAGCAAGGGTTTAAGGATAATTGAACCCTGAATAGTTTTAGGCAGAAGTGTAACTTTCCCTGTGCAATGTATTGCTTTGAACCAGAACAGATCAACAGCAAGAGGAAGAAGAAAAGCATCTGCTTCCCTCCCTCACAAGCTCCAGTGTTACATATACCTGGTATTTATTTGTCAGTTTACCCATTACAGTTAGAAAGATGCATCACAGTTACAAGATTCAACCTGGGCACTTGCATTAATTACCATGAAGAGCACTCTATGGTATCTGATGAAGAGACAGAGTAAAAGAAACAGGCATTCAGTGTCAGAAGAGTACACAAAATGTGAGGGATGAAGGACCTGGAATAGCAGCTAAGGAGGTGTTGCATCTGGGGTTCTCAAGACATGCATCAGGCACAGGGATTAAAGAAGAATTTTGTCTCTTCAAAAAGAAAAGTTTCTAAAGGGAAAGCTGGGCAAAAGCTAGATACTCTTTTTTTCAGTAACCTCAGGCCAGAGGCAGTGGATATTACTTAATAACCTACAATTAAAGAAGAGCAGTCTAATTACCAGTTTGCACTAAGAAAAGTCGAGAGAGTCATACTCTTTGAAAGAATGAAATTCTGAGAGGATTAACCATATGTGAAATATCCCGAAGAGAAAGTTATTTAATATTTGCAAAAAATCCCATGCTTTTTTCCCTGTTTATGAGATCCTAATTTTGAGATCACATTGCAGTAGAGAGACCAACATTGAGAGAGAAACATCGTATGTGGTTCTGACTTACGTTCAGAAGCAGCTGTGTTAGTTTGCCAGGCTGCAGAACACTCTTGGATGAGAATGCAAGTTTTAAAAAGAAAAGAGGTGATAGCACAGTAGGCTGGGCTGACAAACAATCCTTACTTAAAAAAAAAATGGATTGACAAAATAAAAAAACCCCTTCAACAGTTCAATTCTCACGTGGAGTGAATTTGCAAGAAGTAATGTGAAAGTTTACACTTGAAGGAAAAAACGGGGAACTAAACAATGCCTGGCCTTCGATAGAGCTACTCTTTTGGCAAGAAGCAAAACTATCCATGAGAAGATGTACTTAAAAGGAAATTAAGTATAAGTATTCTGCTCAGTGAAGAAGATTGTTCTGTGGGAATTGTTCAGATAGAGAGCCATTTCACATGGCTGAAACGCCCCCCTGAACGTGAATTGAATTGTTGTTGCTTATAAATTGGATATTGATACCCAGGTCAATATGAAATCTTAAGTCAATTTGAATACAAACAAAAAAGCCCAGGTTGTGCAGTGACAAACTCAAACTCAAAAAAGCTGTACGCAAACTAAACGTAATTGCTGAGCAGTCTATTGAAAACACAGAATTTTACTTATTATTGAGGGAGACAGAAGCTGGAAATGCATGTGGTACTTCATCTCACAAGAAGGCCAGAAGCACTTGGAGGTAGAAAGAAAAGCAGATTTAAAAAAACCCAAACTAAATTAAGATATAGACAGCAAAGAAAAAATTACAAGGCAAAATTCAAAAAGAAAAAAGAAAATTAAAATAGTTATTACAATTCTAAGAGAACTCTAAGGAAAATGTAGAACAAAGATCAGAAGTTGTTGAACACATATGCATGATTAAAGAAACTTTCTATCCATGATCATGATATCCATTATATCTTTTGGAGATTTTAGAAACAAATGTCCATTACAAAGGAGAAAAATGGCCCAGTTCTCTCAGTGCACATTTACAACTGAGTACACAAAGAGCTAAACAACAACCCGTCCACAGGGAACTCCCTATGTAATGTGGTCAAGTCCCTGTTT
Source organism: Steatornis caripensis (assembly GCA_013398225.1). Lineage (NCBI taxonomy): Eukaryota > Metazoa > Chordata > Aves > Caprimulgiformes > Steatornithidae > Steatornis > Steatornis caripensis. The sequence goes on along the minus strand of VZSC01001145.1, from coordinate 413,392 downwards.
TCTAGGTCCCTTTGATAAAAATGGACATAATGGCACACTTCCACCTCAAAGAATTAACGAAATAAAGAGCACTTCACAATGTTTAACATATACATGCTATTGTAATGAAGCCAATACACATATCTTACGTAGCTAGACTTAGCAGTCTGTGCTAGAGAGAAAGTTTATAGTAAGGACTACAGGAATAAGCGACTTAGAATAACTGGCATGCCCTCCAGTCTAATTTGACTTGGTTCATATGCTGATTATGATGGGTAAGTGGGTTTCTATCATAGTTCCACTTTATCCAGAACCAAACTCCACACACTTTTTTTCAGGCATGCTTTTTCAGTGTTTGCTTTTTGTGCTTTCCTGCAGTTAGTATTTCCTGAGAGCTGTGCTCTGCTGAATGCCCATGGAAACTTCTTAAGTAGGTAGGCTACTTGTGTGTCATGGTATGTCGGAGTCCTTTCCATTTGCCTGGGCTCAGAAGCAGAGGCAGGCTGAATGCTACTGGGGCAAGACCCAGGCATGCACCGTTCCCTTGTCCCCGCACCTCTCAGACCCAGTTCCCATGCTGAGGAAAGCTTAAACCCAGAGACTGAGCATGAGCCATGGCACGTTGTAGCTGGGCGTTGGTCTGAATGCTCTGTGGAGCAGGACCCTGGGGCGTGCCAAGGCATGCATGGGAACGTAAATGTAGACGCAGCCATAGATAGTGTGAGAACTGAATGCCTGTAAGATTTTAGGTTTCCTTTGAAGTTGATGGGAATTTGTCTGAATAAGGTATTTGTAAAAATGGAATAAAAGTGTTCAGTTTTGGCCTGTTAGGACATGGGTGCCGATAGTAAATGCTTTATTGCCAAAACCATGAGCAGCTAAATATTTGAGGATTAAGAATACTCCACCCAATGGCTTCCTGGTTAAAGCATTCACAGGCAGGTAGAAGATGTGAGCCCAGATCTCCTCTCGTCTTTTGGGTGGATGCTTCAGCTACTGAGCTGCACGAAGCGGTGCCTTCTCTCCCCTTCTTCCCTTCCCACTTTTTACTCCACCCTTGTCAAGTACTTTAAAAAGCCCACCAAAACAGCATCTGATATCTGAACTGCAGACAAATCATCCCTTGAGAGATTTACATCCCAGAGCTCAGCAGGGTTTAGTACACTTCTTTTTCTGTAGCATTGCCCAGTGGCTATTTGATAGCAGTTCCTGGAAGACTGTTGTGAGTTCCTGTCATGGGTGACTGACTTTCCCCATATGTTGTACAGGGTATTCAGGTTCTAACTTAGGTCTGCATCAGCTGTGTTTGAAAGGTGACTAAAGCTAGATGCATCAGCGCAAAGCAAGGTGACTATGTTGACTAAGCCCAAAGCCCATAAGAGCTGAAGTGAAATCACAAGAAATAATGACCAAAGCTTGGCTGACTTTATTTACAGCGATGTAATCTAACTCAGTGGGACCTCTCCAATATGCGGTAACTGAGGACATGTGAATCTGGACTGGAAGAAAGACTGGGTCACCTACCCTTATGCTCCATTATTGCAGGCAGCTAGACCATGTAATTCCATTCACAAACTAGTGACCCTCCAGCCTCCAGACACAAATTCTGTAGCATTAAGTGAATATGAGTCTAAGGAACATTAAGGTACGGACTTGACTACTGTAGCATCTTGTATGTCAGTATGTTTATAGTAAGGGGCCTGAGGGAACATGTATGGTTAAGTTGAGGAGACCCATGCTGCAGGTCAGAAATTCACACATTTGAATGCCAGTAGTCTGTTCAGCTAGGTAATAGCTCTATCTTTGTTGCGTTATAGGAGTGTATAAACAAGTTCATTAAGCTACTGGTATTTATTTCATTATTATAAACTGTTTGAAATATACTAATATAATCTTTAAATATTACAGTATTAATTAGAGCTTATAGCTAGCATCTAAATGCAGTATGTGTATATAATGCAGATGTATACCTATCTAAAACGTGCAAGTGGGTTGCTGCTAGTTCATCGGTAATTGTTATATATGGCTCTTATGTTATTTACTTTAAGACAAACATGGCTAGGTGTGACACTTTAAGTATAAGTTGTGTTTTTGCATATACAGCTTTCTGTTAAATATTCTACGCAGAAGCTATTGTGCGTATGTTCTTCCCTAAGTGGTCATTTTGAATGGCTAGTAGTTCAGCAGTTATTGACAGGTTGCTTTCGTGTCTAAAAATAGAGGAATGTGTGGATCCTTGTACACAGCAGGTATTCAAGCAATAATGAAAGTGATTGATGATAAAAAGCTTTGTTTCTACTCTTCTGTCATCAGCAACCTATTGGGATCAAGAGAACACTGGGATAGAAATTAATCTTCCTTGAGTTATTCTAAACAGTCAACTGATGGGAGATTTCTTTGATCTCATTCAGTTGAAATTGATTAATTCTGTTAATTACTGTTTTGAACTGAGTTAACAGGAATTTTCTGTGTGTCACAGCATCCTTGATGGTTTGTCTTCTTGCATGCCAAACAAGTAAACTTGGTAAAGAATTTGAAGGGTGGTGGTGTCAGTGTAGTGCTTGCTGACTAAGATTGATAATGACTATCAGTGATAAATATCTGTAGAAGTGATCAGATGTAATTTGTTTCTGTACTTGGATTTTTCATTGAAACTGTCATTGGTTAAAACGCATAAACAGTCCTTGGAGCAGGAGCTCATGTCTTCTCTGCCAAGTGAATACATAATCACTAAGCTAGGAATGTTTTCTCTCATTCTCCCTCTATCCTTTTCCCACCTCATGAATCCTGAATCCTGCAGGAAGAACTGGGATTACATTAGAGTTCTTTAATGCCCGCTGGATTGCGGGATTGTCGTAAATCTAAGGAGGTCCCTTGAATCTCGTGCCATGTCCATATTACCCTAGTGCCTGCGGAGTAGGTTCTGATTAACGTTGATAGTGGGGGACTAATCTTCTATCAGCAGACTGAATCTTACAAGCTAGAGGAGAACCTTTGGGTGCTTGGGACTGTAAGAACAGGCTGACATACACTGAAGGATTTGCCACATACTGAGGAGATGGCTGCTTAAGGTTTGTCAGCCATCCTGAAATCTGTTTTTGCTCTAAGTAGCTTTCAGTCAAAAATAAAATTATTATACTAAAATTTTAAGATAAAAAAACCCAGTGACTTTCTGGAGAGAGGTATGAGAAACGAAACTATAAAACATGTTATAGCTACATCTCGTTCTAGTTAGGCTTCAAGGTGATTTGTCTTTCCCATGTAGCTAACAGGCACTTAAGCCATAATAATTTCCAAAATAATTGCCACAGCCCTCTGGTGCTGGGATCCAGTTCTCTTGCATCTTGCCTGCCACGGGTTAGTCTTTGCTCTATAGAAATGCCTTTGGGGTGCCCTTCTGTAACAGTGTAGACTCAGCAGGAAGTCAGCAGCCAACTGACTTTGAAGAAACCCTTTGTCACGATTTAAAGCTGGGCTGGCTATTAAATGGACGATGCAATAGGAAGGCAAAACATAATGACAAGCTCAGTACTTGCTCTGGGAGTAAACAGTTCATTTCCCTGTTCCCAGTAATTTTTTTTCTGTTGATCGCAAGGGAAGTTAAACTTTCTAAGCACTCATGTGAGTATATTACTACTCATAACGCTCAAGTGTAAACCTTATTTTGCACAAATATGTAACTGAGGAAAACAAATAAAGCTCAGTAATATTTCCTAGATACCAGACACAATCGCAGGACAGCACACTGGAGTCCAGTAATGTATTAAGATCAGTGATCTCTAAGCATGGCTTGCTGGAACTGGGGGAGTCCCAGTCACAGGCTCTCTCCAGGAAGGTGAAAGATGTGGATTTAAATTCCTTTATGGAGAAGAAATTAATTAGTGTCCTTTTCCCCCATACTCTGGGAGAGTCTTCCAATCTTTGCACTATTGCATAAAATCTGGTGGAGGCATTTATTTTATTTATGTTTTAAAAGAAAGTGGTAACCATACCTACATACTACATAATGTTTGTTCTGCTAGCCTTCCAGAAAAGCCTAGTAAATAAACTCCCCTGAGGAGATAAGTAAGGAAGGCTTATTTTCTGGATCAATTGGGCATAAGAATGCCATTAGTGTTGAGCAGCATGGTGGGAAGCGTATTTGCGTCCAGAAGCGGAAAGTTTCCTAAAGAACACCAGTGGTGAAAACCGAGCCAGATTAAAATAAATCATTTTTTTGGGATCACAATTTTGTATATAGGTGCTTCTGTCCAAGTCCTATGCCACGTCTGTCCCCTGCACAATGATATAGAAAAACTCAAAGTAGGTGACGTAGAGGTAACTCCGGAACTGGAGGCAACACAGACATGCCGTGTCTGGAAGCACTGTATTTGAGCCAGTTTGCCACGCTGAGAGGTCAGAGTTACTAGTTTGAGTGTGCTGCTGCGAAGACCATACCTGTCCTACCATCAGCAGCTGGCAATATTTTGGTGTTATGCTTCACAGTCTTATGCACGCAGCAGCTTGCTCCAAATTCCCACATGGCTCCTTGTGTGGGGTTCTGCTGTGATGTACAGATATATCCAAAACCTTCGCATATGGATTACACATATTTCTGTAGATTTGCTAGCAGGATGCAGGACCTACTCCCTGTGACCCTGTAAGTTAGGAATAATGGATATTTTTTCCCACAAGTCTACTTTACTAGTTACAATATTGTGATCATAGCTGACTTCCCAAAATATTCTAGGCAATTTTTATGAGTAAGAAGAATCATCAGATCTTGCCCCTAAAATAAAGAAAGAAATTGCCAATGAGTCCCCAAGAATCTGGTAGAAATGTTCAGCCTGAGGCTTCCTTACTCACTGCTTTTGTTGCATTTCTTCCATTGAGATAGTCTTACTGGATAATGCCTTAAGTAAATTTTTTGAGTAGTAATCCCCTTAGCATCTGAAATTGTTCTGAGAGAGAATGTGAAAAGCTAGGAAAGCAATAATTTCAGAAATTGGTTTCCTTATGGCTTTTCTATTAGCTTTTCTTGGCAATTGTGCTGCTTAAATTGGTATACTCTCATTTTTAACAAAAAAAATCACTGAAAGTTTACATAATATGTTACAGGGGGTCACTTATGCTGTATCTGTTGCCAATATAAATAGTTTAGAAAAAATATTTTGTACTGAACAATACCTTTTACACTAGCATAATGATTTTTTTACAATCTTACTTTGCCCATTTATGCGATAGGTCAAGTGATCTTTTTGGGCAAGCGCTTATAAAAACATTAAGATGTTGAGGGTTTTAGAAATAGAACAGCCTTCATGTCCAGGCTGCTAAAACGTCATGGAAGTTTCATAATATTAATTTTAGCTGCTTTATGCGAAGGGGTCATATAAAGTAACTTTCTCACTAGTCACAGTCCTGTGTCTGGTTCTATTTGGTGCCTGGGGTATTTACATCTGGGGTATATTTATATTTGCTACTCAAAGAAGAACATGCAGGCCAGTCTTCCCCTATATTTTGTACCTACATTTTCCTTGGAGCTGGAGACCAGCTTTTAATGTTCCCTCTAGCAACGGAAAATAAAACAGGAAACTGTACAAAACAGCGGATCAATTTCCTTGCATGCTTAACATCAGTGGCACGACACAACTGGTAAATGTGATAAAGATAGATTTGCAGATACTTTAAGGCTGAAAGGATGAGTATGAACCTTTAGCTTGTTGTCCTGCCAACACAGTCCATATCTGCCAGCCCAAGAACCAACCACCAAGCCCAGAATTTCAAGGTCTACACCTTAAAGAAAATCGAGGGACAAGTGTTTAAGGATGGAAATGCTCAGCAATGCCAATGCACCGTGCATCTGCATGGCAGCAATTTATGCCTCTTGCTGTCCAAGCACCCTATGAAAACTGCGCTCTATTCACTCGGGCTTCTGCCTGCTTGGTGCTAGTGGCATCTTTATCACAGCAGAAAGATTTGGTCACTGGAAAGGGCAAGTGATCCTCTGCAGATAAAGCTATGAAGTTGCGACGCCCTGATTTTCAAAGTCAGACTTTTAATGTGATATGAAACTACCTCATCACCTCTATTTAGGCACTTGAGTGTGAATCTGGGAGATACTTCTTCTGCTTAGAGCTTTAAAAGCAGAAGTTAAAAGAAAAAGCCTCTCTAAATTAACTAACCATTACTTACAACTGCCATATTTCGACATTAGTATTAGCGCACAGCTTAGTTACACAGTGTGATTTGTGAGCTCTGTGTCTGGCGTGCGGGGGGGAGAAAATGATAAAATAATTGAGAAGAGAGAAAATACGAGGTCTATCCTTAGAACAAGCTATGGAATAATAAAAATAAAAGACTACCAGATGCTGTCTTTCTATAAAAAATCTGTAGCATCTTATCCAGATGTATCTCCATGTAGCTGAACACGCAGAGACTGCCAGAAAACGGAGTCTCTTGTGCACATTTGAAAATAATTCATAGATTTCATTGCACTTTCTTTCTCTTATGGCTACTGCCATGTACAGTACGCCTGGTGGTTTTAAAACATAGATGATACCTAATGTTCTTCTTTTTCATCTCCTCATTTGTCTTCTTTAGTTCTGCTAGCGAGTTCCTTCGTTATCCATGCATGGTACTTATTTAGTATTGCATGGGCTATTTTCTCTGCTCTTGTCTTTATCTGGTTTGGTTTGTTTCTTCCAAATTTTATTTGTGGATTACTCTACGAGAAAGGCACTAATGCTGTTTTAGGTGATTTCCAGTGTCCTCTGTCCGTATTCTATTTTATGTAGAGATTGTGCCATAGGTCTGCGTTACTATTTCCAGAGTTCCCTAACATGTGGATGTATGCAAATACAAAAATCAAATCCTCAGCTCCTCAAGACATAGTTTAAAAGTAAGCACCTGTTTACTTACTCGAGGAAAACTACCTCCAGGGTCAACATGTACTTTGGCCATTCTCTTGTCAGGCCTGATGTGTGCAGTCTTAGGCATACACTCTTTTTCTTTCAAAATGCTCCATGCTTTTTTCCAGTCTGCAAAGACAATACAGAGATTAGTTTTCCATCTCATAAGTCATCCAGCAGCTCCATGAAAATCTACGAGGACAGTTGCATGATTGGTACTAATGGGTGTGGACAGCCAGATATAAAATCTAGATATTCCCATTGTCAGTCTCCTATTTTGAAGAGACCACAACTAGCAAAAATGAAAAACAAATTACAAACCAGCAATTTTGTAGAACATTTTGATGATTACAGAAAAACATTTTGTAATCATCCCAAAACACCACTAGCTTTCCCTCAAGGAGATAGTAATTCAAAGCAGTAGTAAGTTTTTCCTGTGCATAAATAATCCCTAATAAAGGTGACATGTGGCAATTCACATTTATCATTGATGAGAATGGCATTGAAAAGTTAGTTATAATTGTTGCTTCTGAAGCTGTCCAAGCATAACAGATTTGTGAAAGCAAATACGAAAAAACAGTGGCAGAACATGTGACAACTAAATCCCATTAGGTCTGGTAACACGACACAGGCAGGGAGGAAACCCACTGGGAGATGTAAAGAGCCAGTAAAGCCAGTAAAGAAAAATACACATTCACAATATTAATTACAACAGCAAATACTTTATAGGTTCTGAAACAACTTCCCACTTGCTGCACGTGGATAAATGGACAAGAATTACTAGTGATGGAAAGAATTAGAACCTAATTAATACTGACAACTGAGCTGTATGAAAATAGATGGGCACATGTAAACATTTTTTCTAGTAATTGATGAGGTGAGAGACAATGGTTTTCCTGCTGAACAAATAATTCGTCACACTAAGGCAAGTCACTCAGGGGAGGTGTAATAGCTTGCTCGTGAGATAAAACTCATTAATACATATTCTAGTTGCACCACATATGCTTAACTCACCTAAAAACGTGAATTAAAAGCGATCACACATTTTTGAAATGGGACTGCTTTAAGGCTTTACCATTTTTAGAGGCGGATGAGGGCTGACTGTCACTTATCTGCAAGCATCTCCTGCCTGTGGCCTTCTCTTTGGCCTCCGAATGCTGGTGGTGGGCTGGGAGAGTGCAGTCTCAGCATGGTCACTGCGAGCAGCCCCGTGTCCTTACTGCCTGTGAAGCACATGGCCTGTCTTCTCATCTGCTCAAAGGAGAAGCAGGCTGTATGCCATTAGTTTCTCGTTTAGTGTAAATTCCCATCACAGGATATGAATAATGGTTTAATGGCAAAACACAGTAACATGGCATGGCCTTAATGTCATAATTATCCATAAAGAACTGACTGAGATCTCTTAATGTCTCCAAAGAAGTCAAGAGAGAAGTCATTAGTAAGTCCCACTGAATAAGTAAAATGAGGCTTAAAATTAACTTACTAAGTAAGTCCAGTAGTATTTCTGCTGAGCTCTGTTGTAATAAAACTTAGCAGTAGCAAAGGTTTATCCTGGACTTTAACTGGGTGGATGTTTTGGCCTGTTCTGAAGAGGGGCAGAGGTTTCTCGCTCTCATGTCAAGAGGAAATATCGCTTCCTTTAGAGGGGAAGATGCTGGGTCCACTGCAAGGCCTGAAACCTACAGCAATACATCAAAGGCACGGGGCCACCATGGCAAATTAAATAGGTGCCCATATGAAATGCCTGTGGAGGTCAGTGAGGGAAATGCCCTCACAAGAAACCTTGCTATAACAATCTTTGGGGATGTAGAAATCATTGGCAAGAAACACTAGCGAAGAAGGCTGGAACCCGTGGAGCCTCCTATTACACAGCTGGCTAAAGGAGAAGAGCGCTCGCTGTACCCAGAGGTGCGGGCTTAGCAGGAGCCCCTTGCTCTGGGCACAAAGCAAGAGCTCTTGGTGGTGTTCCAGGGAGGGGGCGGCTCCTGCAATTGGAAAGAGGGAAAGAAAGCGTTAGCGACAGGTAAGGGTACTTCATAGGTATGCTTTTTAAATTGGTCTTTGTAAGGTGATATTTTTCTGGAATAACTACTTATTTAAAAGTGTGCTCCTGTCCTACCAAAGCTATGTTTAGATCATCTACAGCTGTTATTTGTATGAATATGTGATTGCTATGTTTATCATGCAACTCTGACTTCTTCTGCATGCTGCATGCCTATCTCTTGGCTGAGCCTACTTTTAACATTTCAAAGAGTTGAGGGGCTTCCAGCAGCCACCGTCTGTGAGTAATGTGGCCATCCAGAACTCATGCCCATACATTTTTAGATAGCATTTGACAGGCCTGTACTTTGTGAGTCTTTCTCACATTAGCATGAAATACACAAACCAGCACATATTTAATCTTACAAGCATTTTTTTTTTTAATTTGTTCAGATGAATCTCTTTGGCTCACTAGCAAGTCCATTTGCTTTCAAGGTTGGAGCTCCATGTTGTAGCTCCTTTTACTACTTAATCTTGTCCATGTTGGTTGGTGATATGTTTTGTCAGTGATACACTACATTTGAGTATGTTTGCGTAGTAAAGCTCAGGACTGATGCTTCAAAATGGTCAAATGTCAGTTCCAAATTTGAAGGCAAAATTGGTCACGCACAATATTCAAACAATGTGTGGTGTACATTACAATAAAAATATTGGAGGGCACGACTCCACAGAATAAATACTGGTGCTATATAAGGCCCCCAGAAAATAGGAGTTCCTATACACAATGTTTTTTGTTGTACACCCGAATAAGAATTCCTGATTTTCTTCATGGATTTGAAGATGCCTGTCATTAAAGGTACCTGCCGTATGTGGAGTGTTTGTATCTGTAGTAGAAATGAGAAAGCACAGCTCAAGTCCACTTTAAGTAAGCAGTAAACTCCAGCTGAGGATTACATCTGGGGATTACACAAGTGGAGATCATCTGCCGGCTGAAAGTAGACATTGGAGATATTTACTAGATAATTAATGGAAATAATTACTTTCACAGAGACAGCTCTTCAGCTATTGAAATTAAGACACCAGTGCAGTCATACCTGGAGTGGATCTCAAGATTATTTCTGCCCATTGGGTAGAATGCCTGAATTTAAGGCCTCATCTAAACCCTCCTGAAGCTATTGGGACGCTGCCCAGTGATTTCAAATTGTAGGTGATAAGTCTGACCCTTTTTCAGCTTCTGATAATAATCCCTCCACTCAAGGAGAACCAAAATCTTACTCCAAATATTTAGACTGCTAAAGAAAAGCACGTAGTACTATTTTCTACAGTATTTTATAGAGACACAAGTCAGCATGGAGGAAAATTTTCATGCCTGTTTTCCCATAGGATGTTGGAAGAAATCCTGTGAAATTATTCTTTTCCATGAGACAGGAACAGACAGTGTTCACATAGGCTCATGGTTAAGAAATCTTTTTGGGAGAAAGGGGGAAAGGTGATGATTTTTTTGGGGTATAAAAAAGACCCAGGCGTGAAAATCTTTCATCTTCCAGAGCCGCTTGAGCAAGGGAGTATTACTGGACAGGAGCGGGCATTTCACTTTTCTTCTGTTGTTTGAGGATTGGGACTATGTCAGCGAGGTTGACTGTATGACTGAAGGTCTACTTGCAAAAGGGCTTGTTGGATTGGGCCCGATGGCTCTCATTGCTCGACAACTGCTTCGCTGGTTCACGGCGACGGGGAGCACTGAGCTCCAGCTCAAACTGAAACAGCAGACGCAGCTTCCTGCCCGATGCTGCATCTCGTGGAGATGCGTGAACACACTAGGGAAGATTGGCGTGATTGATGTTGCTGAGATTGGAGTCCTAAGGAACTCAATATTACACTCATTTGTATTATGTCACATTGATACGCAGAAGCGTTAATGTAAGTGACTTCTAAAGTGTTTGCTGATGGTGCTGCTGATTTGAGCAGGATTATAGCCCATTAAACACCCGATGTATGGCTGACTTTGGCCATTTTACAGATACAGCCTCTGGCTTTAAACGCTTGTGACCTATACTCATTTGTTACGATGAGTACATTTTTAACGTGTTTGTAGAGACTTTTCAGACAGTGCTTGTGGAAGCAGTGTTTGGATTCTCTTGGTAAATCCTCTTCGGTCTTCTAGGCGAGTGTAGGTGTTCATCACCTCCGTGTGAACGACTGACCCATGGATAGCGTCACAGGTGATGGATGACCGGGAAATCGGGGAGTTAGCCCGTGGCAAAGATAACGAGAATAATTTCAGGCTTTTTAGTGGCAGAAACCACAGTCGAAGCAGCATTTTTTATGCATCCATCGGACTGAAATGGAAGGAGGCAGCACGGTGGTGGTGCGCGCAATAGGAGAGCAGCTGCCATCCCCGACTCCCAGATCCCACCTCGCTAACTCGTTGCAGCAAAACACCGCGCTGCAAAGCGCGCGGGTTAAAAACCAGGCCAAGCCGGGGAGGACGGAGCCGCCTTGCTCCGCCGCTCCCCGGCGAGGGCCGAGGTCACCCCGCTTGTCCCCAGGCTCCTGCTGCCGCCGTGGCATTCCGGCTAGTTCAAAAGTTCACGGGGAGGCTCTGGCGAGGCCGTCGCGTTTGGGGCTGGAGCGAGGACCGCCGGCAGGTCCTGCCTCGCCGGCGGGGGTGGCCGGTGCCTTCTCCCTCCCGCCTCTCCGCCCGCTCCTTTCCAGGCGAGCCCTTGGGTCTCCGCAGGTACCGCTCTGCCTCCCCTCCGCCGCCCCCCTCCATTTTCCCCCTGCTCCTCTGCAGCATCTGCCCGCCGCCCAGCCGGGCTGCCTGCGCGNGGATTGACCCCTTCGTTAACAGCAGCCATGAGGCCATCTGGGTCTGCAGAGCTTGGTATGGGGCACCAGAGAGCAGGAGAGTGTGGTGGGCACCCAGAGGCTGGCTAGCACAAGCTCTGGAGCAAGCCAGTTGCATGGGCAGCAAAGCTTTCTGGAGGTGGTTTTTGACAGCAGATCTGGATGGGAGTTTAGAAGTGGACTTCAGAAAGTGGGGGCGCGGAAGGGGGCGCGGAGCTGGGGCGGGGTGGGGGGTGGGGGGGGCAACCCTGGGCGCGGGTGCCCGCCGCCCCACAAAAGGCATCGCCGGTCTCCGGCCGCTCCGCGCGCCCCGCGCACCGGAGCACGCACGGGCACACGCGCACGCACGGGCACGGGCACACGCGCACACACTCGCACGCTCACACTCACACGCGCCGCGATGTGCGACGCGCGATGCGCGACGTGAGGCACCTCGCACGCCCCGGGGCCGGGGGGAGCCGGCGGGATCCGCGCTGCCAGCCCGCCCGCCCCTGCCGCTCCCTCTCCTCCAGACCCATCCATCAGCCTCTTCCTCTCGGTCTGCTCCTTCCTTCCTTTTTCTCTTTTCTTTTCTTTTAATTTTTAATTTTTGCATTTTTTTTTTTTTTAAAATTTGCTCTAACTGTATCTACCCAAGCCCTGAAAAAATGCCTGCCCGTGGAGCGAGGAGAGGGCACCGGGTCGGTAAATAAGAAGTGAGTACGAGCACAATGGCGTGCCTCCCCGCTCCCAGCCCTGCGGATGCTGCATGCGCCCCTGCTTCCCCCGCGCCCGAGGGCGGGGGGCACCCCGGGATGCTCCCCGCGCCGCGGCGGCCCGGGCCCCCTTTGTACCTTGCCTGGCTGCCTTCCCTTCC
>VZSC01001145.1:357303-400413 GCA_013398225.1 Steatornis caripensis | reverse complement strand
CGCGGCGCCCAGCCCGCGGGGTGTGCGGGGCGCCCCGGGTCCCCCGGGCCCGGGGTAGGGGCTGCCTCTGCCCCTCCCGGCCCCTTCTCCCGGCGCCGAGGTGCGTGCCTGAGCGCGGCGGGTGCCCAGGAGGCGACCCTGCCGAGTGCCACCGCCACCCCTGCTGGGGACGCGTCCCACCTCCGCCGGCCGGAGGGAGACTTCCCTCTGCGTTTAGAGCGGGGCTTTTGCCACCGGCAGGCAGCTGGAGAGCGGTGTCNAGAAAATTAGGGAGACTAGCTTGAGAGCAGTGCCCAGGAGGCGACCCTGCCGAGTGCCACCGCCACCCCTGCTGGGGACGCGTCCCACCTCCGCCGGCCGGAGGGAGACTTCCCTCTGCGTTTAGAGCGGGGCTTTTGCCACCGGCAGGCAGCTGGAGAGCGGTGTCGTGGCCCTGCGAGATGTACTCGTGGTTCAAAACAATTTAAATATAGCTTGTGCGGTCAACCGCTGTGGCCATCTTCCCACGGGAGACCTTTACCTGCACTTCACGTGGCGGATTTTTTTTTCCAGTGCCCGTTTAGTTGCTGGTAGTCACATGAGTTACCGAGATACTTGGTAACACACTCGACTGCTCTTTTGCTAACCCGGCGGGTTTTTGTAGCTGCGAATAAAAATACACGCCTTAACAATTGGGTGACTTTTCCAGTAAGTACGCTTACGTTTTACCGACGTTTTCTGAAAGGTGTAGTCGATACGCAATTAACGCTTTAAGACCAGTATGATGACCAAGGCATTGCTTTTATCATTGTGTCTGAGGAGTTTGGAAACGATCACGCAACTGTTGTCAGAGAGCGTTTGTCAGAGCACAGGACAAAATAGGTGAGAGAAAGAAGGATTTGTATTTTCCTGCTGCCTCTGTAATGCCGACGTAACATACAGCTGGAAAGCTGCTTAGCAGTGCTTAAGAGAGCAGCGGATGTAAAGAATCTCTGCAGCAAAATGCCTCCTTGTACTAATTTAAGTGCAAGAGCGCAGGGGAAATCCACGTTTATGAAATGATGGAGTATCAGACGGGGACAGACGCATATAGGAAATGTTGCAAATGTGTGTGAAGTGGATAATGCTACTCAGAGCAGCAGCTTCACTGTAGCGTGGCACGGGGTTTCTGTGAAAGATTCAACAGTTTAAGAGTTCCAGTTGGAAGCAACAGGATTATTCTAATCTCTTGGCAAGAAGTTCAGTTAACGAAATCTGAGCGGCACTGTAAAAATTCACTTTCTTTTTCTGTTTTGCCAGTGGCGGCACCTGACTTGCTGGATCCCAAATCGGCCACTCAGAACTCCAAACCAAGATTATCATTTTCCACCAAGCCTACCGTGCTCTCTTCACGGGAGGAAAGTGATTCGGCTATTAATGTTATGAAATGGAAGACAGTGTCAACAATTTTTCTGGTGGTAGTCGTGTATTTAATAATTGGAGCAACAGTATTTAAAGCCCTGGAGCAGCCTCATGAGACCTCCCAGAGAGCCACCATTGTGATTCAGAAGCAGACGTTTGTATCTCAGCATTCCTGTGTGAATGCAACAGAGCTTGATGAACTGATTCAGGTAATCCATACCAAACCCTTGTCACCATGCCTTGGAGGAACAAATTACATATGGTGGCACTGCTGTGATAAAGGGGAAAAACTTTGTTAGCAATGTAACAAGTGTTAAGACCATAAGTTGGGCGATAGCGTTTTCATGCAAAGCCTCATGGTTGAAAAGCTATGGCTGTTTTTAGGTCTGGTACGCTTGGTAGGCAGCCTTTTCGTTGAAGTCTCCTATTATGCTAATTAAATGATTATTCATCAGCGCTATATATAATTAATAGTTCACACAGGAATTGATACATCGATTGTGCCTTACTAGGTCTGTCAATATTTGAGATGCCTAGTTCTGAGGAACAAGATACACCATCCATTGCCTTAAAGGACTTCTAATTTACTGTGATTGTATCAAGCTGGCTTTCCTTACAGCTATATGTTTCTTTGTATTGATTTTTTTTTTAAGTAGGGGGAAGTACTACAGACTTGCTATTTTGATCTTAAATCTCAGTTTTCTCTGCTTCTTAAAGGCACATCCACGACTGATGTACATCGGTGTGTTCCTACTAACATGACTTTACCCTTGCAGGTCACCTGCCTCAGAACCGTAGAAAATATTTATTTGCGCTAGCGCAGAACTAGATCCAGAGCCTTATGAGGCCCTCTCCAACTTAAATCCCCTGTTCCCATGAATATCCAGTGGCACCGCAGGGAACAGGAAAGGGCTACTATGTCAGTTCTGGGGATGAGACCACGAACCGGGAGGCTGGAGTGAACAGCCATGAGCTGGCAAGGATTGACCCCTTCGTTAACAGCAGCCATGAGGCCATCTGGGTCTGCAGAGCTTGGTATGGGGCACCAGAGAGCAGGAGAGTGTGGTGGGCACCCAGAGGCTGGCTAGCACAAGCTCTGGAGCAAGCCAGTTGCATGGGCAGCAAAGCTTTCTGGAGGTGGTTTTTGACAGCAGATCTGGATGGGAGTTTAGAAGTGGACTTCACCTCTCTAGGCCTTGAGCATCAGCATGGACACCTGCTTTTTTGCAGTGTTAAATGCAGAGCTCTGATGTAAAGAGTTATTTTTATGTCACAGTCCTTTTTTTAAAGGCAAGCTGGCAAAATGTCTTGTATTTTGTGATTTTTCCCCTGCTTTGTTGCCAAAAAGCGTTCCACAACTGCCCCCCTTTAAATGACTGTCAGGTGGTTCCTATCTCCACGTGTCCTGACTAGGCATGCACAAGGAGGTGCTGTCGATACGAATTTCGATGCTGTGTAGTAACTACGTCTCAGTGGCTTTACCAGCAGAATGTGAGGTAATCTTTCAGAGAAACATACACGCACATTTTGATTAAAACAATCTCTTGCAGGTAGTATGAATATCCCCATATGAAATTTTTCCTGTACTTGGGAAGATAGAAATAGAAATTTTGAAGCAATTATTGTCTTACATCATCTATGAGACGGTCCGTAAGACAAAAACTGTTGAAATTTGCTCTGGATTACTTAGATATTTTAGCATTTATGATTCCCTACCCAGAAGCACAGATTGGTAATAAAAAAACCACTTCATCAACATTCAATGCCTATTTGATGTTCTGTGTAAAATAAACGAGTTTCAGTACATTTATCAGAGTACAGATACCCATATCAGCATTAGCTTCCATCTTCACTAGTGATCTTGGCATGACCAGAAAGACACAGGCTTGTGAAGCGTGGTGGGGTGACACAGCCCCCCACAGCACGTGGATGAGGGATGGTTGTGGGAAGAGTTTGCTCTGCTTGTTTTTAGGGTAAATGGGAAACTTAATTTCTCCTTGTTCCCTTCTGCTTCTCTGCAAAGAAGAACACCACGGTGTGGAGGTAGGAACATACCGTTACGCTCCTTTCATAGGAGGAGAGCTGAGGTGTACGGAGCCTGGTCCTACAAGGGCATTGAGGGTGCCTTTCTTTACGCAGAATAAACGATAACAAATTACATCAAGTTGTTTGAGAGTCAGAAATTAAGTGACTTGCCCAAAGTAAAATAGGAAATCGGTGGTAAAGCAGAGTCTCAACTCGTTTTTCCAAGCCTAGGCTGCTACCCTAACCAGGGAGTCATATTTCTTCCCTATTTACCACTTTGTCACAGAAGCGAAATTACTGGAATACGTTTTGTCTCTCTGGGTTTATGTCTGACTACTATTACAATCTAATGCAGTGTTTCTTCAGTTTCCGTTGGATGTCTGTATGAATAAAAATAAATAGTGCGTGTGAGTAAAAAGTAAATGATATTTAAGAATTCACTGAAAGCTATAAAACTGAAAATTAATATGTACTAGTGCAGTAGGAAGCTGGAATGATTAGTGTGTGTGGAGAAAATTACAGAGCTTACAGACTGTAATGTCTTCTTTAATCAAGTACTTACCTTGAGTCAAACTATAATGAAATTCATTATAAACTTTTCCTTTTGAACTTAGTATTCTGGGATTCCAGAAACTGGTTTGGCTCTGGTTCATGCTAGTCATTGCTCAAGGTGCTTATCGTGCCAGGCTTTTTCAGTCTTCACAACTTCTGATCTGCCATTTAATCCTTACTCTGAAGCAGGCTTGACTATCCCAAGATGGCTAACCGACAGTAAATTGTGTCGTGGCTTAATCAGGCGAGAAAATTAGGGAGACTAGCTTGAGAGCACAAATTCGGCTAAAAAAAACCGTACAAGTGGAATGAAAGTCCAGTTCACTAGCATTCAGGGGCCGTCTGTTTCCATCACCTTTGCTAAAATCTTCCCTTTGCCACAGAGCTGATTACAACACAAGAGTTGTGTGCTTCTATAAAGGCACACAGGATAGGGGATTTTCCCTTCCTGTCTTCTCCATCCTCATTTTATCTCACCAATCACCAAAAACCTTCCTGGCACAGCAATGTGTACTGTTGCCAATTTTTCAGCACACACTGCTTTATTCGCTGGGTTTCAAATTCCTGGAACTATGCATTTTCACATTGATTGTGCAGCTCCTCTAGGTGTACTCAGTGAGTATTATACTTTTATAGAATGTATATATATTCTATATACATGTGAAACATGGGGCAAGAGGGAGCTGCTACGCAGCATAGAAAATGTGCAAAGTCAATGAGATAAGAGTGCTCTGATGATGACGCCCAAGTAGCCTCAGCTGCCTCAGAAAAATGACCTGGGTTTTCCTTGTAAGTGTTCAGCCCAGTCCAGCAGCACTGTTTGTGTGTTGACGAAGAGGTGGTCTTCATGACCTTCTCCGTCTCTGACTTCCATCGTCCGGTGTTGCAATCTCTTTCAGTCTAAACCACTTTGGTAACTTGTTGCCTCACGATAATAAAATATGCCTGCAATGAACAACAGCAGTGTATGACACCGAGACCTGCTTCCAGGTACATCATTTTTTGATATTTCGTGAGCACTTCTATTTAATACCACACTTAAAATGTGCAAAAGTCACACAGAACATACCCGTACACCCAAGAGGCCATTTTTTTCCAGGCATTTTCAGCTCCTTTTGCTGTAGCCTGAAGACAGTACTAACAATAACATTAAGTGGATCGCTGTGTGCCGTACACAACAGTGGTGAGGTGGGCGGTGCGCAGCGATCAGTGGTGGTATATCTAAATCTACAGCTCAAGAAACATCCCAGGAGGGAAGCTTGCAAACGTACAAGCATTACCTTGGTGAGTCTAATGAGGATACAGCAGACCAGCAAGCTGTGCATGGTCTGATGTTAAACTTTGGTTTTTAAAGTTTCAGTTGGAAAGTCTTGAAAGGATCTCGGGTATTAACAGATGAGAAAGCATTGGTTTGGTGAAGGTTATATATAACATCTAATACATTATAGAGCTGTAGAAAGGGATATGGGCAGACACTTTGCTACTGTTCCTTCTTTCCGAAGAACTGTTGACAGTTCGTCGCCGATGGTGTTTGTCCATGCCTGCTCTCAGCTTGGCCCTGCTATGCAATGCAGAGTAACTGCCGGGTGACAGAAGGAAAGAGTAAATGTAGTTCAGACTGTGTGGATTTTATGTGTATGGGGTAAAATACATAAACCTGATTTTCATTTACACTAGGGATTTTTTACAGCTCGCTTGTAACGGGTTTTTTCCCCACCACTGAGCTTTTTGTAGGCAGAACTGATAGAAACCTGGGAGTAATCCACCTATACACGTGCAAATAACAATAAGCATTAAAGAATGAAAAAAAATCTTTAATTAGAGAACTTGTATCTCTAATTATTTCAGTCTAGTCCTAGTTCTCTTTTAGTGTGTTGACTGTTCCCTGTAGTAAGCTTGCAGCTAAACGTTTGAAAATGCTGGAGGCAGTTTCCAAGCTCAGATGCACGAAGTGTGTTGCCAAGTACCTAGAAAAATCCCCTGCTGTGTTTATGCGCCTATGCATAGTAGCAAATCTAAAGAGAATCAAGAGACCTTAGGTTACATTGCTGATGCTCAGGTGCGCACATCTCCTCCTGTAGTGCTGCGCAGCCGTCAAATACATCCATATACCTTCATGATGTCTCTTGGTGTGAGCCTGACTGAATACGATAGCCAGCAACTTTGCTAAGTTGTCGTCATTGTGGTTTCGTACACCTCACTCCCCTGTAGGGGGGGAATGAGTTTCTTTTTTGTCCCCTAGAACTCATGTTCCTAGGAGGTAAGGATGTGACCGGGATCGCACATTGTGTGACGTCTTGACAATAAAAGACAAATATTTGTCCCCCTGTCAGAGAGAAAGCTGAAAAGAGAAGAGCTTTTCATGTAAATATCACCTAATTATATGTCGCTAAGCAATTATTTAGTGTTGACCTTCATAAACCAAAATGGAAAAAAAAAATCCTTTTAATCCCCAAGCATCAAGATGTTTAATGCATTGTTTTTGCATATGAAAACTAGAAATAAGAGGGATTTCAGTTATAGTATTTTAAATATCTAGAGTGTCCCAACAAGCTGGTGTGAAGCATTTTAGTTATCTTAGTGAGTTAATTCTGAAACTTAATAAAAGAGTTTTCAAGTAAAGGTACACTGAAACTTAGAACATACCTCATTTCTGGTTCCTTGAGCAGGAACATCCTTCAAACATATTTATTCTGAAAACCCAACAAGTTGAAAAAATAGTATCACACTAAACATCACAATCTTTTAATGTGTTCCAAGCGGTAACTTTTGTCTTACAGAGACTTCATTTTGAAATCTGAGCAGGTTTTCAGGGTGCTGCACCAAGCCGCCTCAGCAATAGAGGACTCGTGTAGAGTTTTAAGTCCAGCCCCTTTCAGGGTGCGTGGACTGTTCTGAGAACTGGATGCCGACAAAAATGTGCTTGCATTTAAAGCAAACAAAAAAAAGAATTAATGAACCACCAGGATTAGCTGAATTGGCCTTGATCCCACAAGTTGACCTCCTTGGGTTCTGCGTGGGCTTGTGGTTAACATGAGGAAGACATCTGTCCGTGCTGGGGTCCACAGTCGTGTCCCATGCCTGTTTTCATCTTACGTTTGCATCAGCTACATTCTCCCTTTTCTTTCCATTCATCTCTCAGACTGTGAATGAGACTGAAATGTGTTTTTTTATCTCCCTTGAGGAAAAATGTGGTTTTTACTTTCTCTCTCTTGAGGAAAGCCTGACATAGTTATGAATGACATGGGAGCAGTGTTTCTTTCATCAAACTGGCATCACCAGGATGTCATTGTGGCTTCTCATGTGATTAATGTCTTGTACAAATATTTTACTTTAAAATATGTGTTTTCTGTGGCTTAGTTTTTATAGTTTAAGGTAGCTAGCTACAGTAAGTTTTTTACAACTTGCATTGTAGCACCAAGAAACCAATTTTGCTGCATCCTCAGGAATATGCTGTTTTATTTCAGTCAGATAAGCTCCTTGAGCCACAACCTCTCTGATTATGTACAAAACTGTTAAAACAAAGAAATGCAAATCCTTCTTTCTCTCCCAGAGATTAGAAAGGATTTGAGCTTGCTGTATCATTTTTGGAGATAATAAGTCACAGAGAAGCAAAGATCTTGTTTTCAGACAAATCTGAGATTTATTTAGACAAATTTAAAATTTATTAGCTAAGCCTATTAAGCTTGAATCAAATTTTATTCAGTCTTTGAATAACAACTTTTATAGACATTCTCAGTCCTGTGAGCTGAAACTTATGGGTCCTCTAAGCAGGAAGTTTGTGAGGGAGTTTGAATGTACCAGTTTAAACTCTAAATATTCTTAGTCTCTCCCTTTCGCAATTCCTTTCAGCCGCTCCAAAAGGAAGCAGGAACCATCCCATGTCTGGATCCTAACCTGGAAGCAGCAGGTGTTCATGCTTTATAAACTTTAAAGCCTTGAAAAGATTGATAGACCAGCATAAAATAAATTGATGCTGCAGCATATTTTATTTATTTATCTGGGGATCCAAAACCCCCCATTTCTGGATTTGCTGTCTGTATCAGTTTTTGAATGTACTGTCTGTATGTCAGACATGAAGCTCGTGACAAATTGGAAATACCAGTAGCAGAGGTGCCTGTTGGTGTTTTTGAAGCAACGTGAAATGAATGTCTGCCTGTCAAAGCACTCGAGTTTATGTGTTCTTAACTTCAACTATGCGGGTAGTCTTAACAGGTGCAGTAAGGTCCTGTTTCTCTTTTCATCTTGCTGGGTCTGTAAGCCTAATTTTCACCCTGGTATTTGCTTTCTGCTTTACTCCTGTCAGAAATAAATGTTGAGATGCTATTGTCTCCTTCCACAGTAAAGCCCCCCAAATTCTACCTGTATCTCCAGGTCAGAGGAATTTTTATTAAATAAAAGATCTCTGTGAAAGACCTTCAATCGTAACCTGACTCAGCCCTGTCCTCCACACAGACACCCACCTGCTGGGGTCTGGATGGGCTGCAGAAGCCCCTGGGTTGTGTGCGATCCTCGCTTAGGGTTGCTCTGGTTCCTGCTGTCCTCTTACAACCAGATCCCCTCTTCTGGCTCTGCACTTACTTTCCGGAGGGAGAGAATTTTTTGCCAAAACTTCCCATTGGCTGGGAACGTTCCCTTCGGTGACAGGACAACTCTCTTTTCTGTAGTTATTTTCTACATGGCAGTTAAACAAAAAAGTTTTTTTTAATGCGCAGAGTCTTTATCCTTCATGAGCATGACAGCAATACAGGTTTTTGGGAGAATAATTAATAAATTCTAACTGCTCTTGTCGCTTCTTTGTTCAAGCAGGCTGATTTCTAACTTTTTTTGCTCCTCCTGGTGTTGGGGCTCTTAAAGGATACCTTTACTTCAGACGAACAGTTTTATAGGACCTAGAACCTAGCTAACTTGAACGCATCTGAATGACAGCTTTTGTCTTAGAAAGGGCAGCAGATATGACTCATTAGTAAGTCAGTTTTTCTGAGCAGCTGTCTGCATAATTCTTCCAGTCTTTAATCTCAAGAAGCAAAGAAAAGCCCTCTTCCCTGAATGTGTATGCATACATACATCTATGTAAGTATGCACACACACGAAATTTATATACATAGTCTGTTTGTAATGCATATTTAGAAATATATTTCAATATGTTGCTACACATTTTTAGTTCAAGTAGATTGTGAACATAGGGTGACAAGAGTTCTTCTATTCTTCAGCATGTTGGGTACTAGTCTCCAGTGCAGATTACAGTCATACGTTATACAAACTAAAAAGAAAACATGGGGTCACCGAATTATAATGCAAACATCATTGCAATCTCTTTCAAAAGCCAAGCTCAAAAGCATGTGCTTTTGGAGTCTGGGGAGTTGTTTGCTAAGTGTTAAAAGCATCCCCGTGTGCCTCTGAACAAAGAACTTAGATTTCCATTCTTTGTAAACCAAAGCTGAAATAAAAACGCAGGACTCATGCAGCAGCTGGGCAATATGAGATTTATCGTTATACTGGAGAGTGAGAGAGTGCTCTTGTCAAATGGCAGCAGGTCAGCAAAGGAAGAAATCCAGTCTGAGAAATGAGTTTCCAGAAACTTTGAGGCGTATCTGACTTTTTGACATCTCTTGTTAAATGATTGCCAGGAAGGACAAGCTAACTCCTGACAAGCTGAGTAACCAAAGACTGCATGCTCTGTATTTTATCTGAAGCATAATTTAAGGAACTTCTATTTTAATCTTTGGATAGAAAAGCTGAGAGTAGCAAAATGTTGTGTTACATCGTTTCATAAAAGCGAAGTGACTGGAAGGTGGTACAAAAGCACATATTTAGAGCCTGGTGTGGAACAAGGAGGTGACTATTAGGGTGACTGGCTTGACACATTTCTGCCCGATCCTCATATGAGACAGTGGTAGACTACCAGAGGCTAGTCTTCCCAGTTTATAACCTCTCTGTATTGCTCCTGTCGTTCTGCAGACCCCTGCTCTCTGAATGTAGCCCTACTGCCAGCAGGCTGGCTTTTGTCAGTCATCTCCATTGACTCCTTGCAGGGTCAGAGGACTAGACGTTGAAATGCCTGACCTAGGAGAATAGTCTTCTGTTTTCACAAAATGACTGTGCTGTTTGAAAGGCTGTTTTATCTCATGTTTTGACAGAAAAAAGTCACAAAATTCCGTGTCTTTATCTGCAAGGGTAGCTCAACATGGCCTCTGCAGACAGATATCTGCGTGAACGCGGGGCTGTGGTAATACAAAACGGCATGATGTATTTACCAGAAAGTGTTTCTAAATTATATAGGAGATGAAAAGCTGACATTCAATTAAGATGAGATTTTATATTGTCACTCTCCTTTTCCTGCTGTTCTCATTTCAAGCAAAAAAAGTTCAGCCTGAATGCAATGCTTATGTGTCTATGGAGCTCAGGTACTGTTTTTGAAAGTAAGACAGGTCGTGCCTGGCCTATCCACTCTGGGCTCAAGCGTCTCTGCCTCTTCTCTCTGATGCTGCACTAAAGCTTATTCCACAATGCAGGTGTAAAGCCAGGTGGTTTGGATGTAGTACAAGTTAGAACTTGTACTCACACACAATTCGCGCCTGTCCTAAGGTACAGCACACAGCTAGCCTAAGAATCCATATTACTTAAAAAGTGGAAATTAAATTCCTTAAATTTTTAAATATTTGAATATTTTGTCTCAGTTATTTTTACTATCCAAAAAAGACCACATTTTCACCATTATAAAGACAATTAAAGAAGAGCAAATGGTGAAAAATCTGTTACTTTTACTGTAACCATATAATATTATTCTTAAAATCATTGCGCATAGAGGCCTTGATTGGGTGCCAGGTGCTAGGTGATCCCTCCTGTGCTCAGTCCTCAGTCATCTCGTATGAAAACTAGTAGACAAATGCTCTGGAAGAAGGTAAGGCATGTGAAATAATCTACACGGTTTAAGAATTGAAACTGTCCACATCCTTATTCTAATGCTAACTGGTTCTGTAGTGCTGAAGTGAATTTTTTTTTAAAGTCAGAATTTAGTTTGTTTATGGAATAAAAATAAGAAAAACTAGAAAAATTGCTGCTGAGGCAGTCAGTAAACTTCAATACTGTAAAGTAATTTTTTGAAAGTCAAGAAATCCCCACGTTAAAATCACACAAAGAGTTTACAGGCTGCAACATGTGATAAATGTGCAGATTGTATAGAGTTTTCATGATTCTTAACTGTTTTGAAATTCAAAATGCACAGAGTTACTATCACTATTTTATAAGTTAGGATAAGCCAAAGGGCTCAGGTGACAGAAAGAAGTTATGAAGGAAGGAAAGAATGACATGTCAAACTTGTGACAAATGAAGTGGTTGTATTTGCTCTAGTAGTAATGCATCAGTCAAGAAAAAAGGCTGAAGACCAAGAATGAAGTGGCAGAGAAAATTGAATCTGGCGGCACTGACAATGAATAGCATTATATTTGAACACTGAGGGTGAGATCCTGGCCTTTAGTGAAGGTAACGGAAACCAGCTGCATGAGCCTAGGTTTTTATTGTGAGCTAAGGAAATGTTCATATCCAATATTCCAGGTAAGTTTGTGCAGTGGACGTAGTCAGAAAGAAGATGCTACTGTGAAATTAGTGCCCTGAAAGGTACATGTGTCAGGAGTTATGCTATATATTGTTTTCTTTTAAAGTTATGCTTGGGAATAGTCTTAGATGAGGATCTCGTCTCAATAGAATCAGTGCTCACCAAACTAAGAAGAAAAGATGTCCTGTGATCCAAAGAACGGAACATGCAGTTACCCCTCCGGAAAAATCTGCAGGCAACATTCAAACATTTTATGAGATAGATAGTAGCACTGATCTCAGTAAACCAGCAACCTTGTCTAACTGTTATCCTTGTTAGTAAGGAAGACTCTTGCGGAAGACTCTGAAGGCATATAATGCAGCAGCTTTGTTAGTATTTAAGGCTGGCTTCTCCCAAACATGGGAACAGTGCAGGAGAAAGCATAATAGCATGTGTTTGGAAACTTAATAACCTGGTGGTGAAGAAGGCATCACCTGGCCCTTTATGATTACAACTATGTTTAAAACAATCAATAAGATAAATCAGTAAAGGTGTGAAGAAAGTCAACGAGAAATACTGGCAACAGAAAGTTTACTTATATCCAATATTTAGTAGATTTGTTTAAATAAATACATTATTTAATAAGAAAGTTCTTAATTTGGAAAAAAAGAGGGAGCTGATGGGTCTATAAAATCATTAATTTCTTGAAGGAGATAAATAAGAAATTGCTATTCAAGTGTTTCTCATAACAGAAGACCTTATAAAATTATTTTGAAGCGCATGCAAATCTCAAAAGGGAAATGCTTTTTAAATGATCCACAAGTAAATTGCAGAACTTACTGCCACAGAATGCCTTGGCTCCCAAAATACAAGTGAGCTCCGAAAGCAGTCAGATAAATTAATGCTAAAATGATCCACCCAAACCAATCTGAACGCTGTGGTGAAGATGCAGCCTCCCACTCTGAAAGTCCCTAAAACTGTGCTTAGTCAGAAGCCGGGAGGATGTATGAAGAGAAGGCATCGTTTGCCTACTTGCCCTGATTCTTTTCCTAATTAGCAGTTGGCTGAAATCAGAGAGCTAATAATAGTGGTTAATTGTCTTTTGTAGCCATCTGTTTTGTTTCGTTAAGTCTGACCTAGCGGACTAGTTTTAGGTTAGGTTGTATCTTTTTTCCTGCAAGTCTGTAGGTACGGAATAGCGCAGTTAGGAAATGCACAGCTGTAATGGATCTTCGAGCAGTTTAGACTGGCACCCCTTTCATATAAAAGGCCTTGATGTAGAATGGCTTCAAAGAAGTGTAGCGATGATATAAAGCTCTGAAAACATTTTACATCTGGATCTGTATAAAACTTGGTCTTGCTAGACTGCCTGAACAGGTGTGTTGCTCTGGGTGGTGCATTCATCTAGTACAGTGAACTGTAATAAAACATGAACGGTCCCATAAACTTATATTGATCCAGTGCTCTACCATATGCTGTCCTCACTGGAGAGCATGTTCCCATTTGCAGGCACAAGGACTTGTGATGAAAGCTCTTAGCCCACCGAAATGAAACAGCACTCAAAATGAATTCAGTAGGCTTCATAATGAAGCACGCTGGGGTTTGTAAGTCAAAGGAATATCTGCCTTGCGTAAATTATAAAATCAATTCAAGGGATGGTTTTCACATGCTGCTTAGTGTGATGTGTCCCTTAGTACAGTAGTGTAAACACCTGCCGGTATCAGTGCTGCTGTGTTTACTGTTGCAAAGTTGGATGTGATGTACGAACGTAGAAGCAGCTTTATTCTTCCAGCCCAAAGGAAAATTAAATTCTCTTCCCCTTCCCTTTCCCCATCCTTTCTCCTTACTCAGTAGGGTTCAAAATTCCACATCCTTGATGTCTGCCTTTCTGGTGTTTTAAAAAAAAAGTTAAAATTAAAACAGTCGAAGGTGTAGAAGATAAGATGGTGTAAAGTCTATGTAAAGATACCCCAGCTGGCTTTCTGTTGGCAACCCTGGATGTTGAAAATGGCTTAGGTGTGGCAGCAAGATCCCCGTGGCTGCAGAGATGCAGACGTGGACTTTAAAATGGCTACTTTGTGCATCTGAGCTTTGAAAATGGCAAATTGGAAATGATGGATGTAAGGTGAGATCACGTCATGAAAAATCGATGGCCTGCTTAATCCAGCACTGGTATTTTGTCATTTCTGTCCAGATCAACTGACTTCCGTGGGCACTGTTTAGAAACCAAAATGTTTTCATTTGCAAGCTATCAATGTATTTGGGATTGAAAAAATTATTGCTACTGCACAACAGTGTTCCTCTGCAACAGACCGCCCCCACAAAAACCCATTCTGGTCTGCCCTGTTGCTGAATATGTGCATAATCACTGTTGGACAACTTGCCAAACAGAAACTATTAGTTAGTTAAAATGTTCATTTTAGCTTTGCAGTATTGCTTCCTCTGTTATCCTTTTGTTAAATGTCAATAATTATTGTAAGGATCATGATTATGAAATAAGTCCTGTTTTAAAGCTTCGGAGTGCAACAACTTACAGTCCTTAAAACATTTATTGCAAGTTTAAAAATAGCTTTTCTTGATGTTTAACTCAAATACTGGTATATATCTGCAATAGAGATATAACTAAACTGGAATATATTTGTGACATTGTGATACACTGCTGCAATCGGAAATGTTTCACATTTCTCGAGACTATGAAAATGTCCCTAGCGGCTTCTTCATTTTAGCTGCTAGAACGGGATTTTTCAAGGATGACATTTACAAAATATATAGTTTTATAAACTTAGAGAAACATATTTGATATTTGACTCTGAATTTTTTATTAATATAGTGAATTTTTTATAACCGTAAGTGTAATTGTTAATCTTTATTTATTGAATTATCTATTCTACAAAAGTGTTTTAATTAATTTGAGTTCCTTTGATCCAAAACAATGCGTGCATGTTTCTTCTTGTAGTTTTAAAATTACTGTGTTTTAAGAAGTAAATTTGCTTGCCTAACTCGAAAGAGGAATGTTTTGGAAAACTCTCATTGTAAATCTTTGTCTAATGCATATTTTTCTTCACCAAATAGTTGCAACAGCAAAAATAATTGTGTTTGCCATCTAGCTGAGGTGATGCTGTTACTGACATCGTGGATTTTGCATTCTCTGTAATGGTCTGGAGTTCACAGCTCTGCTGCATGCTGAAGTGCTTGGGGTGTCTGCCGAAGATTAAATTGTAGCCTGACTGAACGATAAAACTCGAGCAGAGCTACACTTATCCTTTTCTGGTTTATTGCTTGGATTAAATAAGTGATTTAATCAATTTACTGTGTAATGTTTATTAATATCATTGTTTCATGAATATTGACAAAAATCTTTTTAAACTTGCAGCAAGTAGTGGCAGCAATAAATGCAGGAATCATACCCTTAGGAAACACATCTACTCAGATCAGTCACTGGGACTTGGGAAGTTCCTTCTTCTTTGCTGGCACTGTTATTACCACCATAGGTAGGACACAGCTTATTATCTTTTCATAGTAAATGAGCTGAAACTCTTTGATTTCCAGTGTGTATGTATATTTGTTAATGGCAAATCTGCCAGACCTTCTGGTTTAAAGTAGAGAGTTACTTTTCAGCTGCGGGGGCAGAAATTATAGCTGTCTGTAAGGATACCTAGATGAGTAAATGATTCTTCTGTGGAAGAAAAATGTTGCTGTATATTTCTGCAAGGTGACTAGAAGAGGTTGAGGAAACATTTTCCGGGGGGTAATTTGGTCAACTGTGTAATCTCAAGTGTTAAATAGGGCATGATTTAAAGCACATGTGCATTAAAACTTGGCTGAGATGTATGGAATTTCATGTCGGTATAATCCCATTCTATACTGTTGTTTTCTCTAAATTCTGAGAAAGATGAGAACATGGTAAAGGTTCAGTTCATCTTAGTTTAATCAGTTACGAGAGTTGTATTGATCGGCAGATTTACATTCAAAGGCTTACTTTGAGGCTTCTGTTGCATTCAGAGAAGTCAAAAGCTGTAGGGTGATTTATCTGTGCTTACAAGCCCATCGAGTTTTCTGGATCCTTTCTGCGTTTGAGAGCCACTGTCCCTCTGAGCAGCTGTGAACAGGAGCAGCGTTTGATCTTTCAGTTTCTTCCCGTTGACTACAGTATAGCGCACACGATACACATTTCAAAGACGTAGCGTAGCTCACAGATCATAGACGGGGCATCCACAAAGGTGGCTGGAAGTTTGAAGAACAGATCAAATGAGAAGAATTTAAGACCTACATTATGAGAGTAATGTGTAAGGAACTGTAGCACTGTTAACGATAATTATCTCTACATAATATTTATATGCACATTGTGATGAAAGAGGATGTTCTTTTCAAGTGTTGCATGTACCTTTGTTCTTTCTTTATGTAGAAGTTCACGAGTGTTACATTTTTTGTGTGTTTCAGTATATACGTGTCTGTTTATATATATATAAATATTATGTCTATGTGTAATATTGTTCCACATCTAGAATAATTGAAACACAGGTTTAGTGAAAAAAAAGTGAAAATTTTACCTCCTTGAGGTTAGTAACAAACTTAATGATTTTATAGTAGTGGGTCCACAAGGTAATGAAAAATCAGGTACTGAAAAATTTAATCTTAAAATATTATAACCGAGAAAAGCAAGAACCTTGAAAGGATAGCTTTATGATCAGTCTTGTGTTACCCTCTTCTTACAGCACAAAACTTTATGTCGTAAGTAAGTATCCGTGGTCCTGTAGAAAGTGCTTAATATTTGCTTCAGTTCCAAATAAGGATAAAAGTTAATGTATGAAAAGTGTTCAAGCAATTAAATGATTCCAGAATGATTTTAAAGCAGTGGAACATTTTGTTTCACTATTTTGTTTCTAAGTAAAATTAAGGCTTTTCTAAATAAAAATGTTTCCTGATTTAATTTGTTGACCTGATTCAACCAAAACACGCATAAGTCCTGCTTAGAGGAGAGAGAGGAATCTGCAAAGGCATCCAGGCCACAGATCTGGTATCCTCAAGAGGCAAGATAACCCAATAGGAAATACATTTAAAAATTAATATTTCAGGTCATTTCTGCAAACCAGAGTCATCAGAATCAGGTCAGACTAGGCAACCGTAAATATTTATTTCAGGTTTTGTGGTAGAAAACTGAGACAATCTAGGGAAAAAAAACAATCTGTAAAATATTTTGGCTTTGGAGTAACTATGTTTTTCATCAGAGGCTCTTTCTGCTAGGAAGCTCCCAGTAAGTTGCAGTTTTGATCTTTGTTCTTAGGACAGCATGCTTACATGAAAGCCGTAGTGTGGTTGGCATTGTCTTACTGCTATGAACTGTCTGCTCGATGGTTCACAGGCTTGCAGTGTGACAGCAGGCAGAGCTGTCATGAAAAGCCCTTGGAATTGTGACTTTCCCAGGAAAATGGTGGCAAGCATAAAAGTTGGTGTGCTTTCCCTTATTTTTTATATTATTACGTGCCATCAAGTGATTTTGTGTTCAGAGCAGTATCTTTTCAAATATGAGTAACCTTTTGATAATGAAGGTGTTCCTTCCAATTAGGCAGCATATGGTTGTCATATAACTTGATATTTTGATTTCTCAAGAGACTAAAAATGCAGTTTATGAGCATCTCCAGAGAGTTGCCATAGGTTTCAGCCAAACGCTACAGGTATTCTCGATGGACAAAGACAGGGCCGTATAAATTAGTAAAACAACTTTACAGAAATACTGTGTAGAAGTGATTTTATAAGTATGAATAAAATCTATAAATATTATGTCCTTTAGACTGTATGCCTTAAGAAGTACTTGAATAGAAGAAAAAAGGATTACTACTATTTAGAGAAAATAGTATTTTTCCAGTGTTGCAGCAGATTCTCTAGCTTTCCAAACCTCTTATTACTATAATTTTACCTTGTCATTTAGCCCACACTCCTCCTGGTGATATCTCAGAATCCAAGAAACTCAAATGGAACCAAGAGTTTATTTATGGATAGTGTTTCCCAAAGCTTTCTTTAATGACAGTAGCACTGGCATCCCACAAGTATTTGGTTTCTGGGGAGAGAGGATAATAAATAAAGCCTTTAGCATTTCCCTAAGCAAGAAGTTATTGTTTTATAGTTACTGTTACTACTGTATCACAGTAGTGATGAACACTTAAGTGAAAAGTATTGGCTGTGTTTTGGTGGCTATTGGGAGCAGTCTAGAACCATCCATAGTTTCTTACTCTACTCGATCTCTTGTAACACTGCTGAAAGGCTCTGTGACGGGGACATGTAAATCTAGGGAGCTTCAAAGGCAGCTAACAAAAGCAGAAGTAGCACTAGAGAAAGCATGGCTTGATGTTTATTTAACAGGGTTTTTTAATTCTCTTATAATTCTTCACGTTATCCAATAAATGTTACAGTGCATATTATAAATTTATAAACTTAATTTTAATAGAACATAATCTGTCACATTGCTACTAGATCATTCCCAAGAAGTGAATTTACTTGAGAGGTCAGAGTCAAGCAATTTCACAAGACTTTATTTAGAAAAGATCCTTTGTAGCTTTTTTCCCCATGTCTGAGCGGGTTGGTCTTGGCTTTGCATTTACTGCTGTGCAACAGCATGAAACTTGTTTCAGGAATGGACCTCACTGGTTATAGGTTTGGCTTGCTTAGGTGTTCTTGCTTGTGGATATGTTTCTAGAACAAATATGCCTCATCTCAACAAAGAAATGTGAAACTATGTGATTACTCTACCCATATGGAGCAGTTTCAGACTCCCTAAGAGGGAAAAGGGTAACAGGGGAAAATGGAAATGCAAAAATTGTCTATGAAAAATACTGTTTCATTGTTCCCTGGGGTACTGTGCATGCTGCAAAGCACCAAAGATACTCTATTTTTCTACTTCAAGATGTCGTTATCCAATCAGTGTGTTCTAAGCCACATGTCCAAAGAAAAGAAAAAAAGCGAGTTGAGAAGAAAAGCAAGAAAAAATGGTAACTCAATCATAAAGTTGGAGATAGTGCTGAGGAAGAGAGGAAAATAATCTTTGTATCACCTCTTTTTATTCTGAGAACTCTTTGTTGTTGCTGCACATGTTTTTTTATCCTCTAGATCGTTTGCTTCAATAGCTAGCTTAACTTAGAAATGGGCATACAGACACAACCTGTGCACACCCTGCTTTCCCCCAAACAACTTATGTTTCAGGGCCTGAGAAAGTTTTATATTGGTAGCAGGGTAGGAAAGGAGACCTCTCTTACTGCAAGCTTGAGACTTGTGTCTAGAAAAATGAAAAAACAAAGTAGACATGCTAGGGCCTTGAGCTTAGCAATTGTTTTCCCAAACGACTGCTGTCTCAGCACATAAAAAATGTAGTGTCAACCATAATATCAGAAACTGTATCATGAAAACCTCTACTAGACTCCTATGGATCTTCATCTAAAATAGCTGTATTATTTCTTCTGTTGTGCCGGTGAGTCTATAATGACCTTTTCAGGCACTGCAAGTAGAAATCTAGTGGAAAGGGCACTTGTTCAGACTCCTGGAACAGCAGTTGAGAGCACGTCGTGAGCGCCAGCAACATCACTGGTAGCTGTGATTTGCCAGAGCGCATCCTTTCAAACAGAGCCACATCTACACGGCAGTGAGCTCACAGGGCTCCATTAATACCTTAGCAGTGGAGGATACTTTGCAGTTATATTGATGTCCGAATTTGATAGTTGCTAGTAACTGTGTCTACAAATCAAAAAAGGAAGAACACTTCATTTCTTTTTTTCATTTTCCACGTTTTCTCACCAGCCCTTGATTTTTGAACCCAAACTTCTCATATGCACTGGAAATGGAACCTCTTGAGAAGTTCACTCGTGACTGAAGTCTTTAACTTAGCTTCATGTAGCTAGGTATGGTTAATACGGTTATGTTTTTTGGGTGCAAAAGCCTAGCAACTGTTATAATGTGAATCCTTTTTAAAAAGAAATAAAGATACAAATTGTAAATATTTATGTTTTAGGGAATATTTGTGAATAGCAAGAAGCTAAGAATCTGAAAAAGGTTTTAATATATTTGACTAGAAATCTGAACTTGACTTGTCACTTTCAGAGTTGCAATTAGTTATGTAGCTTCAAGTGCGATTTCACTGTAAGGAATACTTCTTTCTACCATTTTCCCACTGCCTCGACAGTGGGACGACTTTTCTTGTGATGGCAGGGTATTTTAAAAAGTCTTATTATATTGCTTATTGATTTGAAACGATAATAAAGTCCTGCTGCTATATCAGTCCCTTCTGGTACTATTTCACTGCATTTTTGAAATACAAACTAACATAATAGTAAGTTGATAACTAAAATAGACAAAAAATAAGTTTGGTGTTTTAAAAAGACAAATAGTGTTGATAATCAAATATGTTACCTATTATGGCAGATAATCATAAAGATAAAAAGTTGCAAATGACGTTGAAAAATTTGTTCCCTTAGTTCAGAAAAGTACGAAGCATCATGTACTTATCTTAGGACAGTTTTCTTTTTGTTTGTTTGTGCCACCAAGGAAGAAACAAAGCTATCAAGGATGAGCATGAAATTGTCATTTGAAAAGATTACTCCAATTTGCTTATCAGAATATAAATGCTGGGATTTCTGTTTGTGTATTTATTTGGAAGGGAAGAGAGAAGAAGCAAGCAAAAGAGAGTGAAGTGCAAATACTGAGGAAATTGAGGAGGGGGTTGGTGAAAAACTTCTAAAAAGTAAAAAACATAAAGTACATTTGACTGAAAAATAGTGATTTTCTCCATCATATCGATATTCAAATCTACATTTGGAACTATGACTTAAGTGAACTTGAGTACATGGTGGGTATTGGAGTATATGGTTTCTGAGGACTTGTTTCTTTCAAGGCTCCTCAACTTGAAATAATCTTCTTTGCTTCCCTTTGCAAAACATGAGGTAAAGTTTCATTAAGGCAAGGTCATGGATCTTATCCTCCACTAGCAGCCTGGATGCATGTGTTCAGATTTCATATAGCTTCTGGCAGGGGTATGTGTGTGGCAAAGCTGAGTATAACCAGTTGATAAGACCAGCTGCAGAGCTTTGCAGAAAAAAAGTGGTTAAGATTTATGGTCTGTGAAAATACGGTAGCGAGAGACATGCTAAGGAGGCCACTGGGGAATGAGGTGGAAATGCTCTTTATATCTTTTACTCTGCAAAGGACTCCACTGAAAAATCCTGCTGTCTTACCATGATTTCATATTGACTCTTAAAGTGTGTTGAATATGTATATTTCATCTGATTAAATGTCAACAGAAAGAACTATTTTGTTTTAAACAAATCCCCCTGACATCTCTTCAGAATTCAGTCTTTCCTCTAGGTTAGTGTTGTGCTTACCTTCTCATCCCTGTGCCACTGTACTTAATAGAAGATGTTAGAGTTAAAATAGCTTTTTAGTCTCTATTTATTCCATTCTAATTTATTTCCTTTGCTTCTTTTGTTGTTCCTGTGAAAAAGTGTCTGAATTTGACCCAGTTATTGGCTGTTGACAAATAGTGGTTCGCTTGTGCTCTAGGGAGACCTGTTAGGATTCGGCAACGAAATTCTCCAAGTATGTCATCTAAACTGAGCATAGTCTCTCCAAGGACAGCAGAGACTAAACAAGCTTTCCTCTGTAATTATTTCTCCCAGTTGAGAGTGTATTACCACTACACCCTCATTTTTTTCCTACATTTCTTCAGGCATCTAGAAAGAGGACTTATCTGATTCAAATGCTGAGGAAATATCTCTTGGACTGTACAAGGTTTATAAGTAATAATTAGGATAAGACTGCTGGGAGCTAGGGAAACTGGAATAGTTGTGGAAGAAGGACCATAGTGAAGAGCTGAAAGTAAATTATATTAGATGAAGAGCTCAATTAGAGACATTGAGGGCTTGTACATCAGACAACATGAGTTAAATTGAATGAGCAAATCAGAAAAAAGAAGTTGAGCTTCACTGACCAAAATGACTGAGGCTAAGAGAAGGAGAGGACCACGTTTTTTTTTCTGCGCATGCCAGAATACACAACAACACTAAGAGTGGCTCTGAAATAAAAGAAGTGCAAGTTTATGGGATGATACGCAGCTTTAATTACACAGAAAAGTGCTATTTTTTCTACCAGCCCCGTTTTGGTACACAAGTATCTGACATGGTAAATTGCAAGCTCTTGCATGTTCTGTGGGCCATATTCATAACAGAAAGGATCTGATATTTCTGGTGGTACTGTTACTTTAAATTATTAGCTATATTAGAAAAGCTTAGGATGATGTAGCCTCTTAGTAGTGTGAATGTAGAAGGGAGGTTTTTTGAGTTTGGAATTCTGGATAAGAAAATTGGCAACTGATGATGTAAAGGGATGCTGTCTCTTTAGGGAAGGTGGTGGCATCAGTGACATTTCATATTGCTTTTCAGATCTTTTTTGCACTCATCTTTTTTCACACATTTTTTTGTCTTTTAATCCTGATTCAGAACACTACCAACTACTTACTTTTCTTGTAACACTGAGTTTCCAACTATGTTTGTATTCTGGAATATTTTTTCTGACCACCTGGAATGTTTTTCAACATTGATGTGATTTCATTAAAAATTGGTTTTGTCAAAAAAGCCTTTTAAATTTCATCGATTTCATCGGGCAGCACCGATGGTTTTATTTTGGTGTGGTGTCTGTTTACTGTTGGGCCTTGCGAAGAATGGAGGAAGATGTACCATTTTTGCTGTCTGATATGCTCGCACATTCTGACCTTTTAATGTTCCTTTTCCTCAAAACCAGCAAAAAATTGTGTTAAAACAAATTGCCAGGTATGCAGCTTTCCGTCACTCTTTTGTACCTTCCGTAATTTCCTAAACAACAGACTACGCTTAGCGCAGTTCTGCTGAGGTTTGCCTGTGGAGTGAAACGTCAATTCGTCAGTTGTGACACAGTCCCAAATTTACACTGCAAATGAGCACTGAAATTTTCACAGCTTACTCTGTTAATGCTAGTGTGCTAATGGAACTGAATTTTGGTTTTTTTATTCACATTTCTCATCACTGGCTGATCAGTATAGGGCTTCCGAGCCTCCCAGTCATGTCCATTTTAATTTCCAGGTTATGAAAGCTTGTAGTTATTAAGAAAGGAAAAGCTACCAGGAAGAATTGCTGAATATGGTTACACTGTTTGCAGAAAGCTAGGATGAATGAAATTATTTCCTGCTTCCTTTTTTATTTGTTTTCATAATTGCATCAGCAGCGGTGCAACCAACCGTGAGAACCTCAAATCCTACAAGCAAACAGGGGCACAGGATTTTGGAAAGTACAGATAAACGTGAATGGTTTGTGCTTTGTTTCTACTAAACAAGAAGTAACAAGACTGGAGGCACTGAAAATGTAGGGTTTAGAGGTCAAAATAAAAGCACCTGTATGTAGTGTGTACATCCCGTCAAGATGATCTGTTGGTAAGTTTCCCTTTGACCATGTTAAGCTGTTTAGCATTATGCGCTGCTTTAGTCACAGCTGTTTGCACTTACTGTTTAGTCGAGCTGCTAAACAGGACCAGCTTTCAAAAAGGGAATGGCAGCCATAATCAATGCCAGATTTTTTTTTTTTTTTTTGAGACTAACAATGTAAGACCGGTGTGTTGGGCTATAACCTCCTTTGAAACTGAAGCTGACTGTCTCAGCTGGAGTTCCTGCCTACTGATCACTTTAGAAAGTAAGACGCTTACTTAGGTGCTTTTAGCACAAGCTCTGGGTTCTGAAGATTCAACGCTCTTTTGTTGAGCAGCTTTACAAGTCTGGCCAAATAGTATATTGTTTTATCCTAGGTAAGAACCTGCCTAATGTAAGTCCCGCTCTGTTTGCCTATCGCAGTGATGTGAATGTAGGATGAGGTGGTTTTTGTTCCTGGAAGCTAGGATCTGAAGAAGATTGCTTGTGTTTTATTGAGGCTTCGCTTGATGTAAATGTCTGCTGTACACCTCCTTGCAAGTCCCAGTAATGCCCCGTGGCACTTTGGCTGGTTGGAGCACGGCAGGGGCCAGTGCTCATGGGGAAAAGCTGGACCTGGATATTACAGTGGTGTACCGAACTGGAGGATCTGCTGAAGAAAAGGCTTAACTGGCCAGGATAGACTCTTAGTCCCCTATTCACTTAAATGTTTTTATATAAACTGGGCTGTACCATCTCTGACAGCTGGAATTAAAACACTATGGATTCTATTTCAATGATATTTGAAAGATAATTACTTCCTTCCCCTCCCACCAAGGAATGTACAAAGGAATTTATACTGATAGCCTAAGAGGGCTTAAAGACTTCTTGGAAATAGTAACCTGCTGGTAGTATAAAATCCGATGTGTTGTGCCATCAGCATTATGGAGTAAAATAGCATTAAAGTATCACTACAGCACATGAGAATATGCATTAGCATTTTATAAAAGTGTTTATTTTTTATACACTGAGAGATTTCTTTTTTATATAGTTTTTTTCATTATTGTCAGCAGCTTGGGCCCATTAAAAAAAAATGAAAAACTGAAAGAGGAGCTGGGTAGAAATACAGCTGAAGGGAAAAGTAGCAAAATTCATTATTTTTTTCAGTGAGTTTTTTTCTGTATTGAATCCTGTGGTGCCTTGGAAAAATCTCAGTCTCTGGTGTCATCCTTTCTGCAAGACCTGCATCAGTCAGCATGACTGCAAGCAAACTTCTAGCTCACATCTTGGTGTGGGTTAGAAATTCATATTTTTCGGGAGTACAAGTTTATTTTTACAGTAATAATCTGCGTATGCAGTACTTAAGATGAAGAGGATAAAAAGTGATAAAACCTAATTTGAACTGCTAATGCAAGTGTAATTGCTGAGTACAAGATTTATTTTCTGATGACTTTAGTTTTTCATTTGGGAGGAGCAGACATTTACAAAATAAACCTGTTACTTGCAAGTTAATAGTAAGAAAGGTGCTAAAAAGGACTCATTGGATGCAAATTCTAGGTGGCAGTGCAGAAAAGCCCTATATATGCATTATTTACTCTTTCCTGGTCATTCTGGTTTTCACCAATGGATAGTTAGATGCTTTTCCAGGTGTGGAAAAAAATTGGGATGTAAGCTAAACGAAGGACAGTTGTCTGCTACAGACTAGCTAAAAGCAAATAAATATGTGTGATTGTACAACTATTAGCCTGTAAGACATACGATGGGTTGCTCTCTTTCTCAAGGTGTTACTATATTGAGTACTAATGGTTAAAATTTTAATCTGGAATTGTGCACCAGAATCGGGAAGAATAACATCTTTTTCCTTCTAGTTAATTTACTTACTGAAAGTCATCCTATTCTAGCTAAGGCAGTCTCAGATTGATATTTATGTATTATTTAAGAGAAATGGTTAGAAATACTCTGATATTAGTAAGAGATTAGCATCTAAATTTTTGGCTTTTTGGTTCTACGGGGACAAATCTGCAGATAGTTTTACTGTTGTGGCTTCACTAGAGATGTGTTTTTCTCCCTTTTCTGCACTTGTGTGG
Organism: Steatornis caripensis; assembly: GCA_013398225.1. Lineage (NCBI taxonomy): Eukaryota > Metazoa > Chordata > Aves > Caprimulgiformes > Steatornithidae > Steatornis > Steatornis caripensis. The sequence continues at coordinate 375,419 of VZSC01001145.1, read as the reverse complement.
GACTGATATGTTTTGCTGGACCAGTAACCAGGACCGGCAAAGAAGATGCCTGAAATTGTAACCAAATGGAAGAATTGGGTACATTGCTCTTGAGTCCTCTGTTGGTTCGGATAGCCAGACTCTGACTGTAACTTCTGAATAACTGCTTGCTTGCTGTCATCACCTCTTGCTGTATAGATTTTTCATCTCACTTCTTTTCTCCAGGCATAGAATTTGAATTAAATACTTCTCAAGTATGGATTGATGATGCTCGCTACTTGTGGGGCTAACAAATAAACTCTTTTCTATCACTGAGGTTAGTTGTACAACTTATTTTAGTTCAGGGAAGTTTTCTTTTTGGTAAAGATAAATACTTAAAGGATCAGATCCTTTATTATATGTTAGCATTTTGTTAATATGTGAAAATTTTCAGCATCTGAAGATAATGCATAGGAAGGAAAATTTCTGCTCTTGTCTGCAGTTGCTGTTTCTTCTTGTCCAAATTCAGAGTATTTTAGTTGTCTTTTCTAGCTCTTCAGCCCCCAGGATTATCCATAGTGAGGGTTTTGTACACCTGTAATTTTTGCAGACTTTCATTCTGAAATTATGTAATTGGATCGTGTATTAGGAATGACTTGCTCAGTTTACCTTCATTCTTTGGTAGTGTGGCACAAAAGAGTTGTTGGGGAAAACATGGATGCATGGATGACCTTGGTTCACAGGTCTTTGAGGCTTTTTGCTGTGTGATGCATCACAGCAAACAGATGATTATGGAACTAGCATGGTGCTTTCCATCCGCTGTTCTGATCTTTTTGCTGTTGTGTGTTTTATACATCTTGTTTATTTAGACCACAAACCCTTTAAAACTTGTATTTTGGGTCGTAGTGGCAACAACATGATCAAGTATCCCAAGTGTCTGTATTGCTCAGTTTACTGATGCCGTGTACAATATAGTTAAAATTGCTCATTTTTTTTCCTAGCTCCGCAATGAAAAAAAAATTCCCACCTCCCAGTTCTCTCAGATTAAAGATCTGTACTACTTCTAACTTACATAACCTAATTTTATGTGATATTTGAATACTATTTAAAAACCAAACCACAACAGACTAACTTAAAAAGACTGAAACATTTTTCAATGTAGTGGTGGATCTTTTAATCTTACTCTATAATCTTTTTGTGAAATAATATAAAGTCAAGTCAGAGGCTATTAGAGCACCTAACTTTGGCTTTTAAGTAGGTAACATTCTCTATAGGAAATAAATTTGGTAATTTTAATGGCTTAAAAAGATCTCTGATTATGTATTGTTTGTACCCACTCTAAAGTCATGTTGGCAGTGGGAATGTGGTCTTAGATTTGGACATAAATATGCTGGAACACATTTGATGTCACCAAATGCTTTTAGAAATCTGCCAGCATCGTTGCCGAGTTAAACATTTTCTCCTCTTCAAACTGACCTGGATGTAACAATTCATGCTTTTGTTGCACCACTGGTTGATAAAATTTACTCTGATCAGAAAAAAACCCACAAAACCCCCCAGCATTCAGGCTTGATAAACAACCATGATTGCAGCTTGGAGAAATGGGTTCAGGGAAATAGATTTGCTAGAATTCGGGAAGTGTTAGGGCACCAATAGCCATGACAGTGCTCCCGGTGAAGGCAAAGAAACTTTTGCTCTCTGGCTTGCTCTATTCTTTCTCAGGTGTAAGAAGGGATGGTGGATGTGAAAGGAGGTATATTAGGGGCTGTAAACCTTGCTCTACATTTTGGACAGTGTAATTGGAAAGTGTAATTCAAAAGCCTGAGAAAGGAGAACTCTGACCATATGTCTATCTACTATGTAGTTAACTGGCCAGAGAAAATGTGCTTAGCAGAACAAGAATCCATTATCTGATTCACTGCTCCATTATAGATCATCAAGACTGAGAAATTTTTAAATTTTGTGTGTCTCATTATGGGATTTATTTAGCTTCAGCTGAGCCCTGAATTGGTGTTTTCTTAGGCTACATAAAAATGTAATTTAGGTTTGCATTTGCATGAAATACCTTATTTTGCTGTGGGATGGTTTGTAGATCATCTGTGTGAAGAAACATCTATAAATTTGTAATGACTGACGACAGATTCTTATTAATGTATTTTTCATCCTAGTAAACAGCTTCTAAGTCTGCACTTGCAAGCATTGTGTGCTTTTGTCTGAACTTTTGATTGCTAATTAGTCCTTGCTGTTAAGCTTTTCAGAATTTTCATGTCTACAGACAAATATGAAATACGAATTGATTATTCAACTAAACTGATAGTCCCTTTTGTCCACCATAGGTCAGGGAAGACTTGGAGAGTCATTAATCTGTAGTCTTTGCTCTGTGCTTTTCATCTTGCAGTCTTCAAGCTATGCTTTTTTTACTGGGTAACAGGAGCAGTAACCAGTGTTGTTCCGCAACAATAATTAGACAAGAAATGAATCGGTGCCATCAGAAACGCGTACACATTATAACTGAGCAATTGCTACTAGTAGAATATTCATCTCAAAGTAGTATTAGATAAGAGTGAAGATACTGAAATGCAAGAATTAAAGATTTCATTGCTAGATATCTTGTTAAATATATAGATTCATAGGTGTCTCTGAAGCTGCTGTATTACTAATAGAGTGGTTTTGGTAGGTCTAGCATATAAAGGCAAAAAAAATGTGGATCTTTCTACTAAACCAATTGACTTTGGCTTAATATACATGAGAAGATACAAACATTTCCTTTTTTTAAGTTTTCTTTGACTTATTTGCAGGAGAGACAAACTTGCATGGAGTGCTTCACTGAAGGGCTGAAAAACCTGAATTGCATGTCGAAGTGTACAGCACCAATTTGTCTGTGACTTTACGCAGTAGATTTTTTGTGTGTGTGTAGGAACGTAAGTGTGTTGCAGAGACCAAGGATCGTGCTCCATTTTAAAGGGTGGAGTTGCAGGAACTGAAGATATCAGATATCTAGTATTGGAGCTTCATGTATTAGAGCTTATAACAGAAATGATCATTTGGCGTCTAAAGTTCAGCTTTTTTATTTTGTTGAAATAATGATGTGTAGAGAAGGCAGGAGTATAGTTCCTTCAAGCACAATAGGAAAGGTTTGTTATGTTTTACCATGTTCTGCCACCCTTTGAAGTAACCAGCCCTGGCAATTGCCCCCAGTGATAGTGAGCTTGAGGAACCTACATGATGATGTAGTATGGCAAATACTTGATGCTGTACAATAGAGAGATTTACAGAGTTAAAAAACACCCTTGGTGATCAGTAGCAACAATAGGGAAGGAAAGATAGACAGGAAAGAAATCAGGAACTTAAAAAAATTAATTTAAATTAAATGTTAAATTGTCTTTAAAATTAAATTAATTCTCAAATGAGTCTAGTGAAGACAGTTCATAAATGTGGGAATGGTTGTACGGGGTAGATTGTAGTAGGGTATGATCACTATTTCTCGGTGATTTAGTAAGAGTTTAGAAGACTGTGTTTCGTAGGGATTTCTTCTTTTCATGAGCAAGTGTTACTACATATTGATAAAACCACATAATTTTATGATGGAGAAAAATGACTAACACGACTAGAATTCAGTAGTCAGTGATGACTCTTTTATAAGAAGAGGTATTAGGGAAAGGCGCTGTCTTTTACTAGAGCCAGTAAAAACCACTGGAAGAACAGATAAGCTTTTTGGGCATAGCTGAGGAAGGCCTCATTTACCCAAAGTACTGTTGTTCTAATTTTGTCAGATACTCTACCCAAAGACATTTTGTTTGTCTATCATTTTATACCACTTATGTTCTCCTGCCATCCTAGTTATAAAAACTGTTAGGCCTACCTATGAAATGTTTGAACAATCTTGCAGATATTGTCTCTACTCTCACAGTAAAACATTTAAAAACATTTATTGTTCTCACTTAGTTTTTAAAATGAAATTTCCATAATGATACGCTGCTGGATCATTATACAAATAGCAAGTATAGCATTGATAGTGGAGGTGTAAAGACCCATCTGTGCTACTCATTAGGTTTTTTTTCCCTCCACCATGTTTTATGTTTGATATTTAGAGCACCTCAACCTTAGTTGTTGTCTAATATTTCTCCGTGAGTGGTCTCACACAGTCCCTAATTATAGGGACTAATTAGAAATAATCATTCTTTCCATAATATGCTGAAAATAAGAGATCAGATTTAGAATAAATGAATTTATATATGTGATTCATAAAAGGTAATGAAGCACTAAAAGTTATTTATAAATCAAGAAAATAATTTGCAGTACATTGGCTTCCACATTAGAGAAATCCCTTCTCTGGGTTCTGGCTGGCTGAATAAGTCCTGTGCTCTGCGTCCATGGTAGGGCAACAGAAGTGGGAATCAAAGAAAGAAACGTGAGGACTTTTGCCTAGAGCTAGCAATAAACCAGAGATTGATGATAGGATGGCACCCATATTCAGCTCTCATTAGCGTCAAGAAGTTTTATATTTGACTGAGAGAAACCAACCCATCATGTTTGAGTGGGTGACTTTACAGGGTGGTGCTTTGTGAAGCCCGTGTTCGACAGATGTGTGAATGCATGTGTGTATATATGAATATATAATGTTATCTGTCACGAAAGTAGCCTGGCAGGCTTGGGCATGTGTGAGTTCCCTGCCAGCCAGGGCACATGCAATAGCGAGCAGTATGACTTCGCTGAGGATACGTGCTTGATGTGTTCCAGAAGGGCAGTAAATACATTGTGGCAGCTTGCCACTGGCTGCCCACCTACTCCTGTGATTGTAAGATGGTTCATGTGCTGGATGTAAAGATTACTACTTAATTCTCATCCTCACCCAGAAAGTTCAGGGTTTTTCAAAAGCTGAATTTTTGTGATCTACTTAAAGCACTTATCTCTAATGATGGGATAGAGGAATGAAGTATTGAAGGCTGTTGGAAGACATGAAAGATTACCAGATGCTTGTTAGAACAGCATGTTGCTAAGTAGTCACACAGACAAGATGGAAACTTCAGCTGCAGTCCTCTGTGAAAATGCTCCCACAGAGATCTGTTTATTAACTAACACCAAAAAATCCTAGCAGGAGAAGCTGAAAAAGCAGCTGGGATGGTGAATGCTTTACTGATGAGGGACCACTGCACACAGAATAGTGTGAAGTGCATTCTGGCTCTGGGGATGTTATGCCTCTCCCTGGCATGTTCTTCCTTTGGAGAGACTGTAAAGAGGAGGCACCTACCATAAGCATCAAAGCTGGGATGTTCCTCCGAGTTGTCTGGAAGCCTAAGTGGGCGTTCTTTATCCTGTGTTGGCTGCTCTCTCCAGCACTCTCTCCTTCTCTCCCCGTGTTGTTCTAACATCCTTTTCATCTCAGGTTCATCTACACCCACCTTTCTTGTCTCCTTTTCCATCTGTCCTCCTTCTGAACTCACCTGGAAAAATAACTGCAGAATTAACAGAACACCTCTCCAGGGAAGGCTGCAGCCTGCGTCTGAATGAGGAAGGGGCTTTGAGACAGCAAGTGGCACTGTTTGGAGTGGCTTCTTTTTATCGTTAAGCATTTTAAAAACTTGGGTTCTAGTCTAGTTGTGAGCCCCTAGTAGTAAATCTGTCACAATATATTGCATATGGCGCTATCATTAACACTATAGCTAAATACTAAATCGCAAAGAAATGTCTAGGGAAATTAAAATCGTAAGATTCCAGAGAGAAAAGCAGACTTGACAGTATTGCTGCGTACAGCTAGTAAATCTATACATAAGTCAGATGGAATCATATCCAGCCATGAACATGTGAAAATAATGCATGTGTGAAGTATGATGTAGTTAAAATGCTAGAGCCTGAGCCTACGAGCACCTGTGCATATGCCTGACGCGAGAAGCGAGAGAAGGTTCTCTGCGGGACAGGACATCGGAGAACTTTTGTGGAAAAGGGATGACAAGCTGACGTGGCTGGTGTTACAGCTGGATTCAGCACTTGCAAATTTGGTGTTGTCTAACCCCAGAATTTTCCACTCTTCTGTTTTTGATCTGTGGTAGACACATATGCTTCTGAAGTCTTTCTGTAGTCATGACATTTTGTGCTTCCTGGGAGGCATTCTTTGGTAATATTAATACAAATTAGACATGTTTTTACAATTTATTTAAGTTATAAAACCTCTTTCTTCAATCTGGTGAATATTGCCAGGGTCCAATGTAAAGGTAGTTTTACTGAAACTACCTCTAGGTTACTTGGCTATGTAGTCTTTAATACTTATTTGAATCAGTGCCATTCTAGTTTTCTCTCTTTTGCATATTGGATTCTGATGAGTTTCTCTTGGTACTGCTAATGCCCTCTCTGCCAATCCTCCTCCCTTCATGTTTTTCGTAGAAATTGTATGTTTCTATCGACTCAGTGGCTTTCAGTCTTTTTAAAGCATGTAAGTTCAGCAATCGGCTGTTGTTTACTTCACCAATGGCTCAGTTGCTGCCCACGTTTACTGTATTTTGGACGCTTTCCGCTGAAGTCCCATTCAAAACTGGTGACTTGGTGCACAGATGCTGAGTTCAGACCTTTGTGCTGCTTTTGAGTGCTGCATATACTGTCCCAGTTAATGCAGAAAGGTTTCAAGTCCTACCTATTAACGTACTTCTGCACTGGGAAGTTTCATGGATTTTCTTTTGTTCTACCAGTGGAGCAATTTAGTTCCTGGTAGCTATGTTGTAGGGCAGCCACAGGTGTTACCATAACTTACCTCATCTTGCTCAGAGCTAATGAAGGTTAAGATAACTTTACTGCAGAAGACCCCCAGAGGGATATGCCTTGTTGTATGTAAGAATATGAAGATTTCCTAGTATTTGGCTACAATAACATGGCTCAGCTGTGCTCTAGGAAGAACTGTATAACGCAGCCTCTATACAGTAAACTTTATTCTCTAACTGCACAAATAATGTATGTTTAAACATATGAACATATGTTTACACGTATATTTAAAAGACCTTGATGCAAATACACATACATTGGTATCTCTACAAGCAGTATACGGCTTTACCTTTCAGTAGTGACTCTTTGTTCCCACCTCCTGACGAGTAAGTGTATGCTACCAACTTTTTGTTCATGCAGAGATTTCTCTTCAAATTAATGCAAAGAGGAGAGGCTGACCAGCTGTGAGAAATCAGATCTTGTATATAAATTGTGTACCGAAGTTCTCCTCCTGGGTGTTGCTTTGAGTGTTACTGCCCATGTAGCTGCTGTATCTTGGTAACTGCAGTATAATTTCCCTGGGATGTATTTGTCTCTGGGATGCAAAAGATACAAACTGTCGCTTCAATCAGTACATGAGCAGACAGTGGGTTTAAACCTCTGGGTTCTGCAGTTCCAGTCTGAACTGGGGTAACAGAGGCTTTCACAGCCAGATGGCTGCACCAAAGCTGTGAGACCCAGTAGCCTGTGGTGGTAACCCTTCTGGTCCTCTCCTCTTTGCCCTGATTGATACTTCCTCCCCTGGTGGGAGGGGGCCTGCGGCACTTTCTGCTCTGCAGTTTTGTTCTCTGTGAAGCTCACGACTGACAGATATGTTTGACTGTCTGAGGACACGTTTGGTTTGAGCGATAGCAGGAGTGCTAGATGCATATTATCAGTCCCTTTGAAAACAGCGCAGTTTTATGTAACATCTCTAAGGGATTTCTCAGGAACTTTGGAGCACTGAGCAGGGTTCTAGCTTATGCAGATCTAATCTCTGGTAGAAAAATGAAATGTATGCAGCTTTTATAAGATACTGTCTCAGGAACTTTGCAGAGGATTGGTACTGAGGTCCGAGCCTCTGGCTGAGCTCCGGATTCTGGTCTAGTTTTTGAACGGAGAGGTTTTAATGGAGCTAAATTCTGTGGGGCTGAAGAGTTTGTCAACCTTCTCTGAAGGGGGTGTTGTGAAAGGAGTGTGGGAGCAAATAAAAGAAAGCTAATTTAGTAACTGTGGGTGAAAAAAACCCTTCTTCTTTTTTTTTCTGTTCTCCCTTGTTTCAAGCCTCCTCAACCAAGACATCTCGTGTCACTTGGCTAAAAGATGCAATTTCCTCCTTCATGTTAGAAGATAAGCAACTCAGGGGTAGAGGTAGCTGAAGCCAGAAACAGTTACTTGGATAGTAAAAACAGGGGAGGGCGAGTGATGAGGCCAATCATCTGTGCCTGCTTTGAAATACAGTGGAAAAAACCGACATGCTCATGTGGCTTCCCTGAAGAAGAGGAATGGAGTTAGCAGTGTGTCTTGTTTTCTTTTTGTGCATGAACAGCACGGAGGAATTTTAAATAGCTGATTTTGTTCATCAAGGAGCTCTTACAGGAAGAAGTTGCATTATAACTTATAGCCTTAATTAATTTTATTACATGACTGTCCAAAGACCAGGGTATATATCCAGTTTTGAGCTCTGAATTTTTCATACATATAACAATTTTGCAAGGAGATGTTTGTTCTAAAATCAGCTTGAGGGTGGTAGGGGTTAAAATGAGTGAGATGATAGACAGTGAAAGGGAGACATTAGCCACTTCAATTAATGTGCAACTTTTTTGTCCAATCCTAAAAATTTGATTTGAACTTTGTTCACTCTCATATCAATTGCCCAATTTCTCCTAGTCTTCAAACATTGTTACAGGCACGGCTGCATACTAAAATACTGGTCCCAAATAAGCAAATGAATGAATTCTTTTTGTCGGCTAAATGCTGCCATGTGCAAAGGTGATATACTGACTGGAGAAAACTTCTGGTTTTGAGGATGTTTTTATGGGGAACCATGTATTTCCTAAACTAAATTGTTCAATTGAGTGCTCAGTTTGCGTGGTAGTTTCTAGACTTGCAGTTCATCAAAATTATAACAACAGTTATAGGAACTTGTAGGAAAGAGCGGTTGTGCATTAGATGTTTGTTAGGACTCTGTAGTGTTTACCAAGGGTTTATCAGTACAGGGTTGTACAACACGGCTGAGGCACACAAGGTAGTTTTCAGCTGAAGAGAGGGCTGCACTGAAAAGCTGTACGCCAGCTTCTGTTAAGTGCAGATTGTATTTCTCCGCTGCAGACATCAGATGTATAATTCTATTTTATTTTTTCTTTCTTTCCCCTCAGTTCTACTGATACATGAAAATGAGCACCTGGAGGTTATTGTTCAGGATAGAAGAGGTAGCATCAAACAGCTTAGTCATACGCAATAGATTTTAAGAAGTGCAGGGAAAGAATTGTGCCAGTTACTGTCTCTGTAGTATTGAGTACACTTACTTCCAGTTCATAGTATGTTCTTTGCCTGGAGAAGAATTGAGAGGGGCATTACCTGTTTTGAGATGGCTTAATGTGTAGTTAAAATGGTTCTAACTTTTTTTTGTCAATACACATCTGAAAATATATTTAATCTCAAAGGTGCGTTGTTTTTCTGGAGATATCTGTGGAAAACTGTTATACTATTCTTATACTTGATTTGCATTTTGAATTGGCAAAAATCTTCTCAAGATGGTAAGGAAGGTGACTCATGTGTTTAATGATCAATATCTTATGATGTCTAAGTAATTAAGCATCTCATCAGAATAGATAACATGAAATTTCTTCCAAAACTCTGTGTCTGGTACATATGCTTTTAAGTGTTCTTATGTACTCACTTTGGGGGTTCTGATTTTTAAAATTTGATTCCTCTCTTTCACCTCAAGAGATATGGGACTAGCTGTTTGTGTGCAAACTCATGATTTGGTCTATTTTCATTATTGTCTGCATGTATTTCTAACCTGTGTGTGTGGATCCTGAAGGCAGAAATGTTCAAAGCTTAGTCTTAATGTCTTTTTGGAAGGGCATTTATTCTTTACATAAATAAGTGCACCAATATGCATTCATAAAAATAACTCTTACTGTATTTCTGGAGCGCTTTGATTTAGTACAAGTTAATGTCTGGAGCAATTTTCTTGAAGCGAAGGACAAGAAGGAAAGGCACATCTGTTGCACCTAATTAATTTTTTTGTGTGTGTATGCTGGATGAGTATTATTGAAGACGTGGAAGGAGTAGGATACTATTATGTTGAATCTTTGTATCTTCTCTGTGTTTCCTGAGTATGGCTGCAGTGAGTCCTATGTCTGCTTATTTTCATAATGTCTGTTCCAGTCAGAGATAGCTTTGGATTAATTAGCTCTACTTCTGTGACTTCCTATAGAAGCCACGCACAACCATTGTATTCCAGTAGAAAAACGCATTTGGAAACTATTTCTTTTGAGAATAAGTTTCATCTGTAGGCATTTCATTAAGCATTTATTTCTGTTCAAAACTTTTAATCTATTTTGACCCTTCTGAACAGTAGAATTAAGTGTAAATTACATATAATTGTTTAGAAATTTTTTCTAGTCTGATTATTCATTATTTTAATGTGTGTAGTGCTGTAGTATTTAGCTACCAAGTAACCTAAATTGCCAACAGCCCCATCTGGAAGAACTGTTATTGCCAGTCACTCACTTATAATTCTTGCTGTATGGGATGTTTAGTTTTTTGCATGGTGGCAATGCACTTTTTTTAATGCTCTGAATACTGAAGTACTACTTTAGATTGTTTTCAAGAACTATGATATGGAAGACCCTTAGTTCCCAGAGTTTCATCCTTTTGATTGGAGCTAACATATGTTGGACCACAGAAACACATGCGGTTAATTATGTGGCCTTATTTGGGGGGTTGGGGGGGGAAATATATCTGGTGTGTAAGTTCTTTTGACTTCAACTTTAACACCTGGGATGCAGTAAGGATTTCGTTAGTGTCTTAGTCACCAGTTGAGAGCCTAAAGATGATTTTTTTGGTGGAAAAATTTAAAACGCCAGATGATAAGTATCATAGCATTTGTTTGTACATGATCACTTAAAGAAGGGAATCAAAAGACTTACACTAATGAATCCCTGTGAGTCTTTGGGAATATGCGTAAACGTATGATAATTTAGCTTTCATCTCTTTGTGGTCTATTTGTGTGTAAACATAAAGAATTCATTCAATGTTTCTTTTTCTACCAAGAGGCAGAGCTGTGCTGAAATACAAAATGGCAACAATTTGTTTCCTACTTTTGTGTCCACAGATGAAGCTGTGAGATACCAAACGGACAAGGGTTATTTTTACAAATATTTCTAGTCCCAAAAAGGAGTCCTTGTTAAAGCAAGATAAAAATTGTTAGGCTTCAGTTTGATAACTTAATTACTTGCTGCAAAATTATTGTTTTAATCAGAGGACTATGGTGTTCTCTTGAATGAACAGTGTTTGGTAGAATCAGGCAGTTGTAGTGTAAATCAATTCATTTAGTGGGATTTGAGTGGGATTTTTTAAAACATTCACTCTTTTCCCAGTTATTGTCCCAGTTACGTTCCATTCTGGCTGCTTGAGGAAAATGAGATCCTGTAAGCAAAAGCATCTGGAGCTACAAAATGTTTTGAGTAGTAATCTTTCCCTGATAATTCCATATAAATTAAATAGGATACAATACATTTTGTTTACATGTTTCGACATAAACTAGCTGCTCTAATTTCCTTCTTCAATCTGAATGTAAAGAAGGTGATATGGATTGGGGAAGGTATACATTTTATTTTTTGTTTTCTCTGGTTGTTATGCAGGCTTCTGCAAAGTTAGCTGTTACTATTTGCCAAAAAATTTGAAGAAATTAAGTTGCAGCATTTGGCTTCTTATAAACCCTTAAACACAGACAGGCTTGGTTATATTTGTGTGATTTCCAGGATCATATATTCATAAATGAAAACCAGAAACCTTTGGAGGAGGTAGACAAAAGTATGATGAGTAATACTCTTGTATTAACGTAGACTCCTAATGTCTGTGTTTTCACATTGTCCCATCAGGATGGTGTGTGAAATAAGCAGAAATACCTGTTCAGGACGGAAATGCTTACAAACAACAATTTAGTAAATATTTGTGTGAACAAAATCTATATATGTAAATGTCATAAGTGTCTTAAAAGCCCAAAGGAATAGAAACATGCTTAAACTTAACACCAGATCTTCAAAGACAGTTTATGAACACTGCTGCAGAATATTTGTAAAGACTTCTAAATATTTTCTGACAAATACTATTTTCTGTGTAAAAGGGCAAAATACAGTTAAGAAAATGAATGCAGATTTATTTTTCTATACAGGATTTTTTTTTTCCTGAAACGTAGCCTAGGGAATTTTAAATTCTATGCATATTTGCTATGTCAAACTGGAGTGACTAATATGGAATTCACAGCAGCTAAAACATTGATGAAACTTTCCCTATAATTAAGGATGAGTCTGAGCTACTGTTTGCTTTTTCTGGTAGTAATGGAGTTGTAGTGACCTTTAGTGAGGTTAACACATGTTCTGCAATGCATTTCAGAATGCTGTAATAACAATAGAAAAATTAATACCAATATATAGTATCTGCTAAACCACTGTATAAGAATATTACTCTTCTTACCTCAATCTTACTCTTTTGGTTTTTAAGGTTGAATAAGGGCATGGGGTATACTTTAATGTAACTGTCCTCTTGGCATACCAGGAATAGTCCGATTTAAAAGTCATTAAGATTTACTGTCCTTAGCTTCCGTAACTGCTGTGCTGTCCATATCTCTATATGCTTTCATGTTTTATTGGAAGAGAAACAGTATTATTTTATTCAGGGAACAGTTTTCCTTGTCTTTCAGTTCAAAGAGATATCATGCTTTTGATGAAAAGGGAGCTGTTGCTTTTACAAGATGTACTGACACTTAAGGAGAGACAGAGGAAAAAGTAAATTGATGCTTGTGTCTTAAAACTGGCGTATGGGTGAAGATGTTTGTTCAAAGTAGGCACTAGATCAAACCTGCATACATTAAACCTAAAACTGTTATTTATATTGAAAGCTGCCAGTATGCACTCCCCAAAGGTGATGCTCTTTGCTTTTCTGACTCCGCTTTACTGTTTGGCAGTGGTAGTGCAACCCAGGACTATAGTTTGCTTCTGGTATCTTTCCTGAGTTATCGTTTGCTTTCATGTGGGCTGTCAGACACCAAAGGATGGAGAAACCGAAGAACTTGACCCTGTGGGGTGTGAAATGCCCTCAAGGAGTGTAGTTTTAAATATTGATAGCAGGCTGATCGTCTTTGCAAGGTTCCAAGGTTGGGGAATACCTGGAGGCCTTTTGGAAAGGCCAGGGAAGAGACAGGTTGTGCGTGGCACCTTGCAGCCATGAGGGAGAGGAGCATTAAACGTTTGAGCTGATGAACTGAGCTTTTTAGATGTCAAATTCTCAAGTTATTTTCCTTTCGGTTTTCCCTTTGCTTAATAAGTAAATAATTTTTTACTCTGAGCTGATGTGCTTGGTCTAACTGAGACTGTATTTCATACCTGATTTCAGGAGACTGTATGTATCCTGTAGTCCAAGCAAGACTCAGAGCTGTGTTTTATAGTCAGGTGGCTTAGTCTACACTGACTTTGCTATTCGTATTCCAGATCAGGGCTTTGGAGGGTAGGTAAAGAACTGAAATAATGTTTGAGAAGTATCTTTACATGTGGTTAATTTTTATAGGTATTTGTTTCTTTTCCCTCTGTGAACTGAAACTCAAGATTACGTAAATTTAAGACCCTTAGCTGAAAGTCTTATAGTCTGTATAATGAAATATTCTGTCCCATTTTGAATTATTTTCGTATGTGCAGATGAGATAGTTGAAGGTTTCTAAGATTCCTTTTACGTTTTCAAAGTAAAATCATAGCCTATGTATTTAAAAGTAAGGTGTGAAAGAAATAATGGCTCATGTTCTTGCTACTTGCTGAAATTTCTGTCCACTGTAAATCACATCGGCTTTTTTCAAAAGCAAGCTGGGGATGTAAACCCAAAATATTTCAGTGTACTAAAAGCACAAACTTTGGAATTTACTTTGCACTGCTTGGCAATAATCTTTTTAATGGCTTTACAGCATGCACAGAAACAATTTTATATTCAATTACTGCTCTGTTAGGAACTTTTGGATAAAACCACAAACTTTTATGTGAAACTTATCTTTATTCTTTTCTATAGATCCCCATCTTTAAACTGCTCTGTTTGGAGAGTCTCACTTGATTCTCTGGCAGAGTGATAGCTCGCCAAGTGGCTTGGGTGAAGACATGGGGCTGTACTGAGGGTTGGCAGGACGCTGGTGAGCCGCGGAGTGCTCATCTTCCATTGCCTTTTGCTGAAGCACTCTCACTGCAGAGGAAAAACCCACACACCTGCGTAGTTTTAAGTCACTAAAAATTGAAAACTGGGGAAGCAGAAATTACTTCTTGCTCCTTTGAAGGATTTAAAATATTTTTGCAGTCTCTTCTTCAATTTCTTGGGTAATAACATTATAACAAAAGATTTTTTTATATATACTGTGAAACTCTGGGAAATTAAAGAGCTGGTTGACAGCACGATTTCCTGGATTGATTTCTGCCACATCACGACAGTGTTGAAAATCAATTGAAAATCTGTCTTTTGACAAAGTATATATTTGTTCATCTTTGCAGGTATATATGCTGACAGAATGAGTATGTTTTCAGGTATTTAAATGTTACCTGAAGAGATAAATTTAAACATTTTTAAAGTTAAGCATGTTGCTTGCTTTGCTGAATCAGGAACATAACACACAAGAAGCTAGGAGCCAAAATGTGAAGTCGGTAGAAGTTGTTTATGCATGGTGGTTCATTTTTTTCTGTTGTTGAGATTCCATGTTAGTCCTAACTGTAAAGATTGCTCCAAGAAAAAAAAAAAAACCAACACAACCAACCAAACAAAAAACCCCCCGAAAACCCCCCAAAACTGGAGCATGACCCCACACTTTCAGATACTTGGTGATGCTCACTGATAGAAAACTCTCTCATTTTCTTTTTAAAGAAAATAATACTGTGAATAAAAATCTGAGCTTTTTCTTTTAGAAAGTTGGTAGAGTTCTTTTCTAAGCTTAACTCTTTTGAGGAAATTGTGTTGGTATATGTTAGGGCTAACTGCATCAAGAGGTATTTTTATTAGTAATATAATACTCAGCTACTGACATATCTGCGTATGTGTGCGTGTACAAATTATATATATATATTTTTCTCTCAAAGAGCCCTCCTTCCTATCTGTCTTTCTAAGATTAAGTAATTATGTTAGCTAAAATGTGCAAAGGAGGAGGGTCTCTTTCCTGGCAGTCTCCTTGCCTCCCATCTACCCTGGACTGCTCTCTCTTCCCCAGAATTTCTCTGCCTCTCTCTGATTCGGGGTAAATGATCTGCATGTATGGGCTCTGTGTGTGTAGTTTATAAGCAACAACAGGACATACAGAGAAAAACTGATGAGGCAAAATATTTGTGTGCTTGAACACTGACCTGGTGAAAGTTCTCTTAAGGTGAAATAAAGTGCATGAAGAAAAGTGTGAAGCCACAAAGAAAATCGTAGCTTACCTAATAGGTCAAGGTACCTGCATTCATTTTGGCCAGCTGTATCAGCATAACAGGATCCAAGGTCTGAGTCTGCTTGCTGATTGTAAGATAACGGGATTTTCAGTTCTTGTTTTAAATCTGTGATTTCATTGAAACCAGGGTGTCATTACAGAATACCTGTGCTGGCACAGAACGTGTTTCACAAGAGGAACTGGATGTCCTCACCTCTGGGAATAGCAGCGCTTCTAGAGAGAAAGGGCAAATGCTGGAGACTTGACATATTTTAGCTGTTCACATCTCATTTGTTGCTGTATGTCTGCCATAGTCCTCAATTTGCTAGCACTTTTGCTACGTTTTATTATTTGTAGGGAAGACAAACATGTACAGGCAGGATGTGTTTTAACTCTGCGGGGAAGCAGGCAGATTGCTTTGTACTTGGGAGGGAGAGGCCAGCAAGAGCTTGCTTTACCCAGCGCCAATAATTGTTCTAATTGTAAACAAAAAGCCAAACCTGTTTGTTCAATTACTTATAGGGAGCAAAAAGGAAAGATTTTTAATGAAAGCTGTGAAACTCTGTAAAAAAAATTATTTAGTATCTCCATTAAAGTCGCAGTGTCAGAAAAATTGTTCATAGATTGTTTTTGGCAGTACGTCTGAAATTCACAATTCTTGGTTTTCTGTACATCACCTGTATCAATGTATTTTATCTACACATTCATATCATGACTTTGGTGCAGAACGAGTGTCACTTTGTCACATTCGATATGTGTTTACACTTGATAAGAATAGGTGGGTAGTAAAAGTTTCAGGATATTGTGAACTATTAGCTTTTTACTTAGAAGTACATTATGTTTTTACTAGCTGTTAGCCAGGTATCTTGCTCCCATGAAGCAATCTCATGTAAAGGAAAAAAGCAAGTGGGAGTTTTTGGTTTTAGAGCTGATTCAGTCTTGCTAGAATAAGAATTAGAGATAAAATGAATGCAAGCAACAAAAAAAAGTAATAATTGAAAAAGGCAGAAGTCCTACTACTGATGAGAAGTAGATACTCACTCACTGGGCAAAGTGACAGCTTAATGAAATGAAGAACCTGTACTGGGAGACAGAGCTATCTGAATTGATGTTTAAGCTTTTAAAAGCCTTTTAACAATTATTACCCGGTTCCTTGAGAAATTGGCTTAGCAACTGAATGTGAATTATTGAATACTGCAACAGCTTCTGTATCCATACAGAGACTTTTCTTCCAATGCTCCTTCACCTCTCCAACGCAGCACTTTGACTTGAAGGAAACTTCTTTTCTATGATTGTTTATATCCTGTTCTTTTAAAAGAAGTTTTATTAATTTGATTACTGCTCCCACAGAGCACATGAAAAGAAGCCACTGAAAGAAACTCAGCCTCTGTCTTGTCAATTCTTGAATATTACACATTTTATTAATGTCAGTCTAGGTTTTCCTGCTGTTGTTCATAGCCGAAAAGAGAAGTTATAGTGATTGAGAGTTTTTTTGATAAAAAGTCTTTTTTCAGGATTGAGCCAGAACATTATAACTTTCAAAATAATATATTGACAATTCTGTGACACAGAATTATGGATTAGTGCTAAAAATCAGAAATTTTTACATTGGAATCCAGGTAATATCAACAGGAGTGCTGTGCTGAGCAATGATATTAAGTAAACAGCAGTACTTTGTGACATCATTCCGAAATCACTTACTAAAACTAGTAAGAGAATTGGCTTCTAGAAACCATCATGACTTGTAAAGAAATTACACTTAACTTTTGCGGAGCAGTTTCATAACTGAGTGCAGTTTAAAACAGAGGTTCCGTCACCTCTTTGCTGTTGCACAGGGNTTGACTTGAAGGAAACTTCTTTTCTATGATTGTTTATATCCTGTTCTTTTAAAAGAAGTTTTATTAATTTGATTACTGCTCCCACAGAGCACATGAAAAGAAGCCACTGAAAGAAACTCAGCCTCTGTCTTGTCAATTCTTGAATATTACACATTTTATTAATGTCAGTCTAGGTTTTCCTGCTGTTATTCATAGCCGAAAAGAGAAGTTATAGTGATTGAGAGTTTTTTTGATAAAAAGTCTTTTTTCAGGATTGAGCCAGAACATTATAACTTTCAAAATAATATATTGACAATTCTGTGACACAGAATTATGGATTAGTGCTAAAAATCAGAAATTTTTACATTGGAATCCAGGTAATATCAACAGGAGTGCTGTGCTGAGCAATGATATTAAGTAAACAGCAGTACTTCGTGACATCATTCCGAAATCACTTACTAAAACTAATAAGAGAATTGGCTTCTAGAAACCATCATGACTTGTAAAGAAATTACACTTAACTTTTGCGGAGCAGTTTCATAACTGAGTGCAGTTTAAAACAGAGGTTCCGTCACCTCTTTGCTGTTGCATAGGGCACTGCCTTCAGCAAGACCCATGTGGCAATTTCATTAGTTGCCTGTGCAGAAAAGTATTTAACTTCTAAATTGAAGAACTAACTTGGAGGAGCATTAGCTACATGCCCATAACAGGATCCACAGCAACAGCTTGTGAGCAATGGCTATAAGATACGGTTATAGTATGTGTATGTGTGAAAGAATTCACGTATATATGTAAAACAGAAATATTGTGCTTTCACTGCAAGGGTATTCACAGAATCACACAGAATCACAGAATGGTAGGGGTTGGAAGGGACCTCTGGAGATTATCCAGTCCAACCCCTCTGCTAAAGCAGGTGCCCCCAGAGCAGGGTGCACAGGAATGCGTCC
>VZSC01001145.1:321425-353735 GCA_013398225.1 Steatornis caripensis | reverse complement strand
AAAAAAAAAACCCAGGTAGAAATCGAAGCTTCAAACATTGTTTTGCTCAAAAGCAGTAATATATTTGTAGTTATCGAAGTTACTGATTTCTACTTAATCGCAAACCTATTTGAGATGGACAAGTTAGACACTTTCATCCTCAAAGAAATAAGTCTGAAAAAGGGAGCATGAAAATAAAAAATAGTTCCTATAAAGTCTCTTGGGTTTTCTCTTTTCATTTGGCGTACCCTTGCTTCCATCTCTATAGCTGACCAAAGAGGCTGAGGTTCTTCTTGAATCTGACTTGAATGACGGAGGCTGTAAGGGCTTTGGAGCTCAAACCATGGAATATGTTATTTGGTTGAATGGAGCAATTAGTGACAATCTATTTATAAGAGCCTTTTATTCTTAATTCACTCAGGGGTTACTGGAAGCTCCTTCTAAAATGCATGTCTTGTCCACAGCTGCTTGTCAGAGACAACTTATTCTAAATGCATGAAGTCCTTTGGGCATTAGGGGCATGCTAAACATTTAGCAGGACATGAAAGGGATTTGGTGAAACCAGGAGGCAAATCATGCTCGTGGGGGTGCATTGGGGAAGGACAGTCTGAAAATGGTACCGACATTATCTTGGGTGAAACTGATCCCATTCTGCAAGTTAAATTTTGTACTCTGTACTGTTCGTTGCAGACAGTGGGGGAGCTTAAAAACTTCTTAAGGGAAACTTTCTGATAAGTTCAGCAAGTTTAAATCAAGGGCTTAAGCTATGTTCCACGTTCACAAACAAGTGTATTGATTGTAATGGGGAACCAAATGGTTCTAGGAACTATGTATAGTATAACCAGGGGAAGAGAAAAACTGCGTGGGACTGAAGATGTGAAGGGTCACTGAGGTACTGGGGCTACCAGTGTGTGCCATCCCCCATCCCCTCTAGGCAAGCAGCTGAGAGGGAAGGAAGAGGCAGCAGAGAGCGTGGTGTGGTATGGCTGATTCCCCAAGGTTTCTTAGTGAGCAAGACAGTTGTAGACAGACTTTGTGCTGACCTCTGGAGCAGAAGAGGAAACTCTGAAGCAACAACCTAGTGCCAGGGAGCTGCTGCAGTGGTGCCAGGGGTTCCTGTCCTGAGTGTGAAGTGCTGTGTGGTGTGCAGGGATATGTGGTGGCATTCCTGTGGCTATGTACTCCTCTCCAAGCACAGTGCATGAAACGAAGTTTTCCTTTGGTTTTACCTAGCAGCAGGATTTTTCTGATTTTTTTTTTTTTAAGAAAAGAATAATATTTTTCTGAGACAAAACCCTCTGGAGTTACATCAACCATATGAAATATAAATACATTTTCTCTCCCATTGCATAAATGATGGATTAGCTTTTCACTGGAGAAGCCGAGACTAGGATGTAAGGACAATTTGTGTAACTCGTGAAGTAGGCTGTGGTGTACAGCAGCAGACTGTTATGAAACATGACACTGTGGGAAATATGATTCATGTGTGATGGAAACCCCTTGGTAGATCGGTTCACTAAAGTTCATGTCCTATCATAAGAATGCCACAATTTGTATTACATGCAGTGAACATCTGGACAGAGATAAACTACTACCTGTTGGAGTATTCTTTTATCTTTATTATTTTATTCTTAATGCGTGAGATGTTTTAAAAGTATAATTAATACTACAAGATCATCTTTGTTGTTTATGGAGGAAAAGCATTTGCCATTTTTAAGGATGAAAAGCAAGAATTTGTAAGTGTAGAAATGAGGTACCATCCTTCTTAAACAAGACATGACTGATTTAGGGAGGAGAATATACAGAGCTGAACGTGGACTTCTTGTCCTCATACTAATTAACAGCAGATGAGAAGTATGCCGCAGCAGCAATTGTCTCTGTAATAGCTGTGGGATGCATGGAAAATGCCAGTTTGCTTTATGAATCTAACAGAGTAAAACTGTCTGCTTGGCATGTGCTTCGTTGGGCTGGTATTTTGTCACCATTACAGACACCACTTTTGTAGAGTAAGTGAATAAGGTTCTTAAACCAAAAAAGGGAGAAATCCCTTAGTATGAGATTTATATATCTGGTGGATCCAGACCCTTGGTTCTGAATTGCATTAAGACCCCTCAGAAATTAAACCCTGGCAGCTATTCAAGCTCCTGTTGATGCATAAACAGGCACACTTATGAAAACAGAATAGCTTGGATCTGTTTGTCCCTTTTTGGTTGATGATGAGCTAATTTTGTTTTAAAACTCAAGGGTCTTTTCTGCTTGGTGCATGAAGGCACAGAGCGAACTCAATGGAGCTGAAATTTCCTGAATTACAATGATCAGTAATTTTAGCCCTAGCTCTGGGTTAGGGAAGGATACTAGGTTGGACTAAAGGCACTGTGTCTTACGCTTGCCCGAGTCAGACTTTTTTATTATGTCAGTGCAGGGAAAACTTGGAGGACTCCAACTCCAGGAACTACAGGACTCCATGACCTGTAATTGATGTTTCCTGTAATTTTGTCCTTTATGTTTAGTTTGACAGGGTTTATTAGTCAAGATTTGAGGAACATATGAACTTGCAGCTTTTTTTTAACTATCAAACTCTATCAACATTGCATTTATTGTTAGCATAATTACTATCTGGTAACAGATAGTAGGGCAAAATATCTAGGAGTAAAATATATTCCCAGTGTGATTTACTTTTTCTTTAATGAAGTTGAGTGAGGGGCAGCTTTGCCTCCTGTGTACTGAAAGGAAAAAGTAGCTTTGACACAGCTTCGGAGTAGCTTACCTACGTGAGAGCAGAACCAAAATTTAAGATAGTAGGTTTCACAAAGAAAATCTGTTTGTGTTGAAATGACATGCTCAAAATATTTAAATAAAAATTCTGATAAATAGGTAAGCTATTCATTAAATGTGCTTTGCATTGTGGAAGCACAAATACTAAGCGATTTTAAAAAGAAAATTGACACGGTGGGTTCTCAATAGAGCTGATAAAATTTGTCTATCAGCTTTTTCACATGAAAATTGGATTTTCATTGAATGATTTTTGTGTGTATGAAAAGTATTTCTTAATGTTTAAGACATTGAGAAACAAGTTTCTCAATTACTTGCTAAATTTTATTGATTTTTATTTACATGGGGTTTTTTTCCTGCAAAAAAGGTAACTTCTTGAAAAGGCTTTTGTTTAATTTCTCTGTGGAAAATAAGCCTTTTTCTGACAAAAGGCCTTTTTTTTTGTCCTCAGACAAAATAAGTCTTCTTCCTTCAAAGTGCACATTGTGCTGAAAAGTGAAACAATATCAAAAATGCTAGTGTGTTACTACAACTGCCCCACTGCTCCCCCAAAACATTGAGTGATCTTTTGGAGGAGAAAAACTTTAGAATTACAACTGAGGATTGACGCTTGTGAAACTCGTCTGTAGGATTCTGCCTAGGCGACCTTGGGCAAGTTATTAAAGTACCAGTCCTGCGAGATGCATCTGAGGGCGTTTCGCAGAGGCTGGGGACTCTGTTCTTTGTATTCCTGTTTCCCTGTTTTAAGTGGACCAGCAGCCATCGAGCTATTGCAGGCATATCAGTGCGCTCTTTTACTTTTTACAGTGCGCTAGTGAAGACAAAATGATTTCTACTTTCAAATGGACAGAGCCGTGAACTGTAAACTGTTTCTCTAAGCTTTGGTTGCCACACTGAAAGAACCAAAGCCTTTAATAATGAAGACCCTAAGCAGTCCCATTTATTCTAGAAATCCCTCTTTTGCTCATGCAAGTGGCTTTTTTTCAAGCTGCTTCACTTTGAAATACAGCGCATCTGGAGGAAAATTGTATCTTGTTTACAAGTACTGCAGCCTGCCAATTACAAGTCCAGTGACAGGCATTTCGAGGTAGCAGAGGCTAAGGCATATCTTAACCGATTGGTATTAACTACATGTAGTAGATGAGAAAAGCTGTGATTTATTTAAATAATAATAAAAAAACAGTTCTTCAATGGGAGAGGATTTTTTTAATATTGTATATGTACTTTGGAGAAGGAGATATTTGGTGAACTGTGCAGAAGTTTAATTTTAGCTCAAAGGAGGTGATGTGACCTACGCTTTCACTTGAATTTTCATGATGTTTGCTGTGTCATATGGTTAACCTAGTAGGACCTGCTTGCGAACTGTCCTTTTAAATGTGTAACGTAATATATGTAACTTCTTAAACATCTCAAGTTGTTTGTAATTTAGGCTTTGGAAACATCTCCCCACGCACACAAGGTGGAAAGATATTCTGTATCATCTATGCCTTATTGGGAATTCCTCTGTTTGGTTTTCTCTTGGCTGGTGTTGGAGATCAGCTGGGGACAATCTTTGGAAAAGGAATTGCCAAAGTAGAAGATACCTTTGTTGTGAGTATGCTCACTGCCTCATTTGTTCTTCATGTTGCTCGTTGTTCTGAAGTTAAAAGTGAAACGAAAAGCCCGAAAAACAGGGTATAGCTCATCAGTGTAACCAGATGTCTAGCAAAAGTAGGAAGAATTTTGCAAAGTCTGAACATGTCACTGAACGTTGTTAATTGAGAATTAGATGAAGCCCAACATTTTCTACAGTAATTATGGTTGGAAAGAGGAACAAGATCCAAAACATTTTATTTTTACTCTGACGTTATACTCCTAAGCTTACTGTGATGTTTGCCTTTGAAGGTTGTCATATAGATTGTGGTAGGAAATCACTGACTCGGAGAGATGGAAGAGTGAAGCTGTGAGGGGAACGTGTGGAAATTATTGCTGCTGCTTTGAGTTGATTCACAGAACGCCTTTGATGTCTGAGCCTACAATCACAAATCTTAAAATACCTACTCAGGTGCCACCATACCAGGGAAAATGCTGGCAGTCTGTAGGCATCTACATTTCCAGATTTATGGGTCTGTAGGTGAATAAAGCTTTGAGCATGCACAGAAGCAGGACAGCCTAAATAGTACAGAGCCTGTTGGTGTTCCCCTGGCATTGGACTCCTCTTTGTGGTCGCCTCACTAGGCTGTAGGATGTTCTACTATTTAAGATATTTTTGGCCTCTTCTGCTGAACTGCTTAGCACAGCCTAGAGGTTCATGTCCTTCATTTTCTTTGGCTCCCAATTTTTAATTTTTCATGTGAAGTGGCATGGCTTCAGTAGAGAAAGGGACCTGTCAAACAGACTAGAAGCTTGTGCAGATGTTGATGAAGTTCAGCCATAGCCAGTCCTTAATAACTGCATGCTTTGAATTCTAGCAGAGGAACTTAATTTACTTTACTTAGTCTCTGTTTCACATACAGAAAAGTTTATTAAAGTCATATGTTACTAATACAGTTATTAAAAATTTATTTACTGAGACTTTTGAAGCATAGAATAAATGGCATAATGAAACTTAATAAACACAATTACTTACATGTTTTACTAACCTTAAATAAAATGTTGTAGATTTAAATATTATCTAATGTTCAAAACACATGTGAAATACTATTTATGTTTTGATATGTATGGTATGTCATATCCTGTGAATACTTAGTAAGCAGCCTGACTTTGTAGCTGTTTGCGTCAGCGCTGGAAGTGTTAGAAGGATTGTTTTTCTGCAACAAGCCCTAATCCTGCATGCAGGACACTTTCTATGTAGGAAGGGTCTGCCATGGCTTTGTTTTTGAAGCAGACTGGGGCTGTGCTGTGTAGTCTTATGCAATAGGTAAATACAAGCTTAAAAGCGTTTTAAGAAGAGGCAGATTATTTTTGACTTGGGAACATCAGTTCAAGTCCAGACAAGTTACTGGTGAATAACATCCATTTCCATTGAGATTTGACTAAAAAAGGCAAGAAGGTTTCATAAGAACATGTTATTTTTATCCTTTCTGTTTTTTTATCACTGAATTTTATTTTTTGCTTAAGAGTACGAAAGATTTGAGACCAATTTGTGTGTGTCTCAGCCTGTTCCTCATAGGGATAGTGGTTTTCCTTTTTTCATAATGGATGTATCCCTGCAACAAGAATTCAACAATGTAAAAAGCAACACCTTGCCCCCTTTTGTCAATCTCTGAATGAAAACACTGATCTATATATTGCAGTCTAGAGCACTCCCTTGTTCTGTTTACAAGTTCTCCAAGAGAAGAACTGGGAAATGCTGATTGGTCAGAGCAGGGAATTTCATGTTACCATAACCTAAACTACTACTGTGATTTGGGTTACAAAAGCTGGACCTTGGTCATGCTGACTGTAAAACACAGTTTCCATTGGCACTAAACTTAAATACAAGAACACATGTATTGTGGTCTCTTGGTAAAAGTTTTCAGTCTTGTGCAATCTCTTGTTTGCTTTAAGTTGAACCAACATGCTTTGGATGCATGGAAAACTGTACTGAGAGGAAAATTGTCAAACTGACAGGGCATGTGAGATGGGACTTTGCAGTGGTCTGTTCCAGCTTTGTTATTGTTAAATTTCATTTTTTTACACAACAGAGTAAGAACTTTGTTCATTAAATCTACAGATTACTCAAGATGGGGAGGACTAAAAGTTGGAGGACAATTAGATTTCAAAATGATCTTGAAAATTTTGAGAAGCAGTCTGAATATATACAATTCAATTCAAGGACAAATTCAAAGCGGTCTTTGAAGGAATAATAAAATATGCAATTACATGTCAGTAAACAGTTGGCTAGGTGCAGTTTTGTAGAAGTCCTCCAAAGACTCCAGGGTCTCTTAGGATAACATGGGTTAATGTCATACTGCTCCAAAAAAACATACATCAGTTAGAAGTATAAATAGGAGTGTAAATACATAAATAGATAAAGCATAAGAAAGGATCCTTACGTTCTATTTTACGTGGGGTTTTTTTATATCTAGTTTTAATTGCAGCACCTAGTGAAACATGGATTAGTTGGTTGTAGCCAAGGGGTAGCAACGAGAATGGACGGGTAAAGAAAGACTGAAAGAAATTGATTTATTTATATACAGAATATGTAACTGAAAGAAAACCCACATAAAATTTTACTGGAAAGAGCAAAGTAGCCATTTCTTTGCCTTGTATAAGACCAAAAATAGTAGGCTTAAACTGAAGGAGATGATATGCAAGTTAAGCAGGTCTTGTCGTCTTGTCTGATGACAAGAACAGTTAAACATGATCACATATTGCCTGGCCAGTAATGTATCTGTAGTGGCTTAGTTGGGCTGTTTTTGTGTTGGAGCAGGTTTGGAAGAGGTATTCTCTCCCTTCCAGCTCTATTTTCTGTGGTTCTGTTTAGTCAGTTACTTGATTAGAGACAACTGTGTGGTTAAAAATCACCTTTTTTATTCAGTTATGTGTGGATGCACAAAAGTAGAGACATCGCAGGTGCAAGCACTACTTGAAGCTCACTCAAATATCTAGCCCAACTCAAAACTTTAGCATGTTCAGCAGTTAGTATTAATGAACGCTACACATGCCACTCACCCCGAAGAGCTCTGCGTTTCCGGCTAGCAAATGTTTCCTAGTGTAGTCATGTTTACTTTGAAAACCCTTTCAAAATAAAGCTCTGCTTTGAATTTCATGTTTGTTTGAGAATTATAATGCACTGTCCTCTTGAGCTACGTAGTGCGCACTGTGGGTGACAGGTTCTTATGTACAGTGTCGCAGTTTTATTAACGATGGGTTTCCTCTCTTTTCCCTTCCCTTTCCAGAAATGGAATGTGAGTCAGACAAAGATTCGCATAATTTCAACAATAATATTCATACTGTTTGGCTGCGTGCTGTTTGTTGCTCTTCCTGCAGTTATATTCAAGCACATAGAAGGCTGGAGCACACTAGATGCAATTTACTTTGTGGTTATCACTTTAACTACCATTGGATTTGGTGATTATGTTGCAGGTAAGATTTTCTCATAACTCTTGATCTTATAATATTTTGCACAGTGATATGTGTTCTGCATTTTTTTGTTATTTTGGCACAGACACATTTCTGTTGTGGTACCTCTCTCCCAANCAATTTACTTTGTGGTTATCACTTTAACTACCATTGGATTTGGTGATTATGTTGCAGGTAAGATTTTCTCATAACTCTTGATCTTATAATATTTTGCACAGTGATAGGTGTTCTGCATTTTTTTGTTATTTTGGGACAGACACATTTCTGTTGTGGTGCCTCTCTCCCAGTTTTACCCTTTATCATTCTTGTGCCAGTGCATGTGAGGGGGCCTGCACTCACCTTGGATCATGTTTTTTTTCCATTTTTTTCTTCTCCTTTACTGTTAAAAGATGCTTTACTTAATTTTAGGGGTTTTTTTGTTCTTACAGATTGAGTGAAGTTCTAGAATTAAACAGTATTTTAGTCTGCTGAATATATCTTTTTCAGCTGGAGTCACTTAAATTGTCTCACCCTGTTAAGTGATACGACTTAGTTTTTGTGTGCGTCTCTTACTTTCAGAATGTTGTTCCAGAGCTCTGGTTCTACCGTTTAGGTTTCTCTATAGATGTTGAATCCTGCTTCTGTGCTTGCTTTCTGTTGTTTGCTATGTACACGTTTGTCCGTATGTGCTTTGTGATGTAAGGAGAAGGTTTAGCACAACCCATAGCTAATGTATCCAACTTCTATGGTTCTATTAACCTGGATTGGTCTGGTGGCGAATAACTTTGATAAACTGAGCTAAAAAAAGCTCGGGCCAGTTCTCTGTGTCAACTTCTTCCTTGAAAACCTGTTAGAGTAACTAGACCACTTCTCAGAACAGGTTTAAGTACGTTGTCTGTGTTGCGGAAGTGTATTGGTCTGAGTCAGTGATGTGTTGAGGTGAGGATTAGGAATTAAGAGCTTTGTACTCTGAGTCCAAGGCTTGTTTTCTTCAGCCTGATTTCATGCTTCTCCTGGTGCAGCACCATCATCTCTCTCTTTCATGAGATGCCTCTCCCACCCGTGAACTCTGTGCAAGGCAGAGGTAGCTGAGAAGGGTGCCAGTGCTGGGCTGCTGTCAGTGAGCTACTTGGCTGGAGGGAAGCATTTCTAGTGGGCATCCATATGGCATGGGCTCCTTCCCTGTCCCATCTGTAGCCATGGCCGTTGCATGAGTCCAAGTGCACCAAGGTGAGGGTCTCAGGTTGGGTAGCTCCTTCTAATGACTTGCAGGCCTGCCTGAAGATTGCCTTGATGGCAGGAATGCGACTGGTCTTATTGATGGCAAAAGTTTTTCAGGTTGTTGAAGTCCCACAGAGACCTCTGAAGTGTCTTAACTGTTTGTCTTGTTCATAAATGATCTGGGTAAAATGGGGGGAAATATAGTTAGTGTTGAAGATACTAACTTACCCAAGTTGTTTAAAAAATGAAGGCCACGTGAGAAGTTGCCAAAGATTCTTATGAATTATAGAACTGTGCTGTAAAATAGCAAATGAAATTTATTTGGACTTTTACATAGGGTTTTTTGTGATGTTTCCATATTTATTTTGAGTGTGTCTCACCAATTTCTCACATTTTCATTTCCTATATTGTTTTTCTTATTTCCATTTTGTCTTCAGGAATTTGTGATTCTGGTCAGATTCTAACTAGCATCAAATAAAAAATTTATACTGTTTCTAAGCCAAGAGTCTGGGTGTTTTAGACTTTTGTTCCTGAGGGATATGTGTATGTCAGGGAATAAAAATAATAGTGTGTAAAGGCCTGGTTATATTTACTGTAAAGCATTATGTGAAATGGCTCACTTGGCTCTAACTAGAACACTGAGTACATTCATCGTTACTCTCATTATAAATTTCTGTGGACTTTTCTATTTGCAGACCACTTGATATCATAATTTGTTCCTACATCATGTCTGTTTTTTAATTTTACCAGGAAACACTTTCTCTTTCTACAGAATGTCCTTGAGTTACATTGTTCTATTGCTCATGGCCTTTATGGTTCACTTCATATATATATATATTTTAATTTTATAGTTCTGCTAGAAATGTATGATGTCAAAATGTCACGAATGTCTTCTATTTTCTTTTAGAGTAACATGCACAAGACTTGTATTTGTACTGTAATATGCTACTGCCTTAAAATTTCAGTGCGTGGGAGTAGGATTTGTACTTGCAGAGATGATACTCAAGAGAACAGGGTTAGATGACTATCTCCATCTTAACTGGGAGGTTACCATTGCCACTGGATTGTATTTTGTCAGAGATGAAGTTGACAATATTACCATCTTTGTGTGGACTAACATACTGAGTTTATGGCAGATGACATGAAGGATCTTTCAAAAAGGTCCACTTGTTTTCTTGTCATTCCAGTACATAATTGTCCAGTTAAATAAAAATTCTAAAAAATAGATAAGGTATTCATTGACTGTGTTTTGCATTGTGGAAGCTTACCGTTATCCATGTGTATAAATACTAAGCTATTTGAAGAAAACTGACATTGCAAGTTCTCAATAGAGCTCATAAAACTTGGCTTTAGGCTTCCTTATTAATTTTGAGGAAGTGTGCAGAATCTTTTGCATGCTAACAAATGAGTAAGTTGTCTTTTTGATTTTTTGGTTTGCTTGTTTTTCTTTTAGGTAAGTCAACTGCTATGCAGGCCCTAAGGCCCGTTGATATTTTTGTAGTAGGCTTCATCTAGAACAGTCTCCTTGAAGTTTAGGAAAGCTAAGTGCCATAAACAGGGGTGAAACAAGCGTGTAGAGTTAAGGCATGTAAGGCTGTATAAGACTGTGGGGGAGGTTGTCATTATAGAATATGAGTATTGCATCTGAAACTGTGGCTCTAGAGCGTGATGTTCTTGGTTCTGGTTTGTCGTGGTGAGGCATGCAGCAGGCAGAATGATGCTTCAGTCCACTTAGTGCCTAGATGGTAATGCACTTGGAAATAACCTCACACTGATATTAATGTAGTCCTTTTTCTGATTTTTCCTGGCCAGAAAGGCATGTTTCTTGAATAATACTTACAGTGAAAATTACATTCTTCCACTCACAATTATAGTCAAATCTGAAGCAGAGTGGTGGTCAGTGATACTCCAATTTGCAATTATAGTGGAGTGAACTCTTTTAGCAATAAAAATAAAATTGGCAATTCTTGTGGCATATTGGAGGTCTACGCGTTGTTTTGTGATTGTGTGTCAGTTTTGGCTCATAAATCAAATCAAAATCCCTCAAAAATCAGAAATTCCTAAATATTTGAAAACTTCCGACTATTCTGGTAATTTCTTGCTGGAAATTGTCATCCCAGAGTTGAAAACATAAGTTTGCGAGCCCCACATACAAATATGTGATAACATGTGTATTGGGGTTAAAAGAAACTTTTTGTACAGTATCTGTCACTTTTCACAACATGGAACCCACTACCTTCTGGCACCACTGCAGGTAAGAGCTGAAGAGAAGCCCTGAAGAACTTTTAGGAGCAAAAGAGAGTGTTTCTGAATAGCTATACTAGAAAGGAGCCAACAGAAGAACTTAGGATTCAGGAATATAGTGGTATTAAAGGCTGTACTGCAGGTTGCCCTATTAGAAATTCTTGTAGGGTTTTCCAGAATTTTTCTACAAGTTTCTTCCCATATGTACTGGAGACCACGTACTCTGTTCCCAGAAACTAGAATGCCAAAGCATCCCCTTTTGTACACACAATCTAGGTTGCTGTTTAGAGCCTATGGAAACTTCAGCCGCTGTTTCCACCAGCAAGAGAAGCCTTGAGGCAAACATAAAAGACTGATTACTCAAGGTGCATGCAAACAGAAAAAAGATGGAAAAGGTCTCTTGTAGTGCATGTTCAAGAAAATATATGAACAGTATTCCAAAAAACAAACTTAACGTTTCTCGGTCTTATGAAATGGTTTGATTTTTCTAATTTTTGAAGGAGTTGATTTTTTTTATTTTTGTAGGGAAGTAAGTAATGTTTTTGTAATTGAACAAAGTTTATTGTTGTAGCTTCTGACAAAAAAAGAAGGAAGTAAGAAACTGTACTACAGCCTGTACTGTCTTACGAACATCACGACATAGTCAAATATCCCTTTTCTGGTTTTCAAGAGAAACCATTGACTTCAATACAACAGAAAAAAATCCAGCCAATATTACGAATATTCTGTGAAAGAGAAAAGAAAGATCTTTTCCTGTCAAATGTGTCATTTTTTTAGTATAATGAAAGATACTATTGGGTACTAAAGCTAGCACTGAGTTGTGTGTATATACATATATATATGTATAACATGACAATATATTGCTCGTATGTGCAGATAAATCCTTTAACTGCAGTGCAGATTGGAAGGTATAGTCAAATATTTCTGGGGAAGTTAATGTAACAGGTTTCAAATCCAAATTAGATGAGATGTCCAAAACTTGACTGAATTAAGTAGAGGTCAGAAATACAAATAGCACATCAGTATGTTGCAGAGCAGAGCATAATGATGTATAAGGTTATGCTGCAATCAGTCCAATTCAACAGATTGCAGAATTTTTCAAGTATCACTTTAAAAATGTATTCTAACTCTTTTGGTGTTTTTTTGTTATTGTTGTTGTTTTCCTTGTTTGAGCTCTGATTTTTAGCTTATTGCTTCTTTACTGTTCTGGTCTGTAATCGAATTTGGTGTATCGCCACTGTAATACAGATATCTGGGTCTGCACCGCATTGCTTGCCCTGAGACCCAGTTTGTAGAGTACCGAGATACTATAACACGTCATTTAATGTGACTGAACTGGAACGCTTCACCTGGTTGTCATAGCAGCCCAGTTGAACTCCTCTCACTATGTGATGTTACTTACCCAGCAGAAAGGCCTCTACAGAAATAAATTGCTGTCATGCTGAGCAAGAGGCATGTATCAAGCATCCTGTAAGAGCTGTGTGGGTTTTTTTTTTTTGGCATTTGGAAGTGCTCTTTGCCACCTCAGGACTTCACGTCCATAATAGGGGCTGTCTGGTGTGAACCATGCAGCCCGCTTTAAGCTTAAGTCAGCATGCCGTGTCTTGCTCAATTTCTGTATAGAACAGCATGTCAGGAGCGTTTTATAGCTGTATTTTGTATTTTGAAGTAGCTCTCCATTTTCCACTGAGTGGCATCAAGTAACTTGCATGTTGTACTTACATTCTGTCTCCTAGACAGTGCAATGTTATCTTGTCCCAAGCATGCTGTTTTTCCATGTCTCTGCATAAGTTCGCCTTCCTCTGCCCTTTTTTGCAGACCTCGGAGGCAATTCTTTTCAAGCTGCAGGGCTGAAGCTCCATATTTCTTTGGAGTGACACAAACTACGTTTATGGATTAAGCCTGTTGGCCAGGTTTGTCGTAACAGGGATAGTGGATGGCTACTTTTTATTCTGCAATTAAAACTGTGTTTGGATTTAATCACATTTCTATAGCCAGAATAATTTGTACTGCTGATAAAAAGTAATAAAGACATTTCCTGGTTTGAAGGGCCAACTTTTGAATAATCCTGAAATTTGTGCTACTATGGAATTAAGATACTCAATGCCAATAGCATTGTTTATTCTCTGCTTCTACTTTTGAAACAAAAATGCAAACAAAATCAGACAAATTTACAGAAATGATTGCATGTTTCTATTTTGAGTCAGCTAGCTGTAGAAAGAATGGGGAAAAGAGTGGCAACGATATAGAAAATTAATTACTTAATGTACTTGTTTTAAGTAAGTAAATAAGTAAATAAAAATACATATATTTGAAAGCCAGAATCTTTCCTAATGCACCCCTGCTATCTTCTCTAATTTTATCCTTCACTAAAACACATTTTTTCACCTCACTAAGGAATATGTGTTTGGGCCATAAAACAACCTATGCCTCCCAAAGTGTTGAAAATCCCAAATAATTTAAAAGTTGTTTGGCACATGTAAGAATGGTGGCAGCCACAATACAGTAGCCTGCAATGAAGATGGATGGAAAAACTCTTTGATTTCTCACAGATTTCAAGGGACTTTGGATCAAATATTTACCACAAAACTTCTCAGGAATAAACTGCGGCTGCTCTTGGTAAAACATTATGGCAGTGAGATTTCTAGTTAAAGAGTAAGCGCACTCCAGTTGTGAGATATATTTCTTCTTTATCGTGGTTGTAATATAGTTCTGATAGACATCAAACAAAGTTGGAAAAAAGTTTTGTCCTTTGGCCCACAAAATTGGTTTTGCCAAACAAAAACCCAAAATTTAGCTTCTGCCTTCTCAGCATTTTGCTTCATAAAGGGCTGTATAAAATAATCTGCTTTGCAAAAGAAAGATGATAGCACTATTAAGTAAAATTGTTATGAAAAATCCATGCAAATGTATCATGTTGATACGGTTTTTACAATGTTACCTGTAAAATCATTAGATGAATTATCTCATATACTTCCATACAAATACATTTACTTATACATACTCATACTCAAATACATTCATACCCATGTATGTGAATTGTAATTCAATAGTTAATGAATCTCACTCACTTTAGAGTCAGTACAGTTGACTTTTGATCATGGTTTCCTACCAGTGAAATCCTATTTAATGACATTCCCAGGTAACTGCATTATAGCACTCAGTGATGTTTAAGCATCACAGGAGATAGTAATTATCTCAGGACGAACATCCTTAGGTAGTCTCTCTCTGGCTAGTATTCTGTTAAATTGAGACCTCACCCTAGGAGTCCTCCTTGAAATTCAGAAACTCAACAGCTCATAAAGATTTTAGCTGTTAAGCCTTTTCCTGGAGGGTTGTTGACTGTTCCTTTCTGACTTTAGGAAATCTGAACTCCTTTGGGCATGGCTAGATGGAGCCATCTCCTGGCCAGACAGTAAAGAAAACTCTTGATTGAAAGTGAATATATCCTAACTCCTGCCCTGGTAATTAACCTTGCTGTAAACAAATCAGGTATAAACTGTGAAGGAAATGCTCCCTGCAAACTGACGGAATTAGGTTTCAGTTTATAAACTTAACACACCAAAAATTAGTAACCATCTGGGTGGATGCTTTCTATGGTACTTTCTCGTGCATAGTACGAACGGCTGGAGAAGAAGGCGAACTGCTGAGTGTGGTTCATTACTAGCTCCTGATAGAGCAAAGGCATGGTGGTAATCAGCCATTGTTTGGAATGACAACAGATTTTGGGCAAAGCATCCCTAAAATCCCGTTTTCCTGGATGTTGTTAACAAATTGCTTCATTTCTGATATATTGTTTTGTCTTGGGCTGTGACAAATTCGACCCTTTGGTGGTTGGCTGTCTTCTGTTCCAGACAGAGCTTTCTCTTCTACCTTACTTGTGACTGTGCAAGTGTCCAAGTATATCCATTTTTGCGATATGGATTCATCTCTTGGATAGTAAAGTAAACCACTACAGCTCAGTGGATTTTATTGATGAAAAGGCTTATTGGCATGAGAATAACAACACTTCTGTCTGAGGGCTCCCATACAAAGATAACGATCAGTAAAATTCTTTGCTATTTGCATGTAATCTCTCTGATGATTAGATAATAACAGCTAGGAAAAAACGTTACGCTTGATGAGAGTTGATCTCATTGCTGTAACAAGGTGCTTGATATTTTGGGGCCAATTTTCCTTTGACTGTTTCAGAACAGGATGCAGATATATAAAGCAACATATTACGTACCCGTGCAGGCTACGTCAATGTACTTGTAAAGGTTTTACTGTACAGTCTCTTCGATTGTGGGCAGATACACATACCAAAATTGTACTTGCAGCAACCCAAACTAGGAGCCCGATTTTACTTGTTGTAACACAGCTAAATTGCAAGTTTAAGACTTCTGTTTTATTGTACTGCAAGATGTGAAATGTGAGTTATGTTGTGTTGTCAAGAGCTCTGGATGAACATAATTTGGGGTTTTTTTTTGCGTGGAAATAAGGCATCTGTTCTCTATAGCTGTATTGTACCTGAAAGCTCCATTACAGACATGTCTGAAATTTCTCATTCTTTAACACTGGAAGGAAGGAAGGGACTGGTGCTTATGACAGTAGGATTTTAAAAAGCTGCCTTCAGCTGACATCTATTTTATCCAACTTTTTTGTGTATGATCAGTTCAGCTCAAGTCCCTGCACCCTGGTTTCCTCCTCTGCAAAATGGAGATGATAATGTTTGCCTACCCAACAGGGACACTTGTTAAGGCAGGTGCTGTTCCTCTTTACTAGGGCTAAAGGGTTCATGTAAGTATTGAGATGTGTTTCAAAGTCCTCGCAAAATTAGGTTTCTCAGGATGTGAACACATTACATATTCCAGAGCAATACTCAAAATTTGATACAGCACTGTTACTTGGAGCAGGTAGGATATCCTGTCATTCAAGCTGTCCTCATGACCTCTACCTTAAATGATGGTATATCAGAAGTCAAATCAGTATGTCTGTGTTCGTTTTTTAATTATTACGAATTATCATCAATTGTTTGTCTAAAATTTGCATACTCCAAATATTTTCAAGAGTGGATGAATTTAGATCGTTGTTTATTCAAATTCAGAAAAATGTTTTGCTATGAATTTTTGTATGGATGAGAAAAAAGAAGTTGTCAGAAATCTAACTGGCTATTTTTAGGAAAAGAATGAATTTAAAGTTAGTTTTGCACCTGTAACTATTAAGTCTGCTTTAATTTTAACTCTGTTGTTTTTCAGGGGGATCAGATATTGAGTACCTAGATTTTTATAAGCCAGTGGTGTGGTTCTGGATCCTTGTTGGGCTTGCTTACTTTGCAGCTGTCCTCAGCATGATTGGAGACTGGCTAAGAGTCATATCAAAAAAGACAAAGGAAGAGGTAAGAACATTTTGAAAGGGGAAAAAACACTATTTCTTAAAAAACTTTGATTAGAATTCAGGTGAGCTTATAGCCGCTTTTGCTCTTAGGGCATATGTCAAAGCTGTTAGTGTGAAATTCATGCTGCAGCAAACTTTGTAGCAGTCTAGTCGAACATACAGTGATTTTTACGTGGCTGCATATAAAATTAGATTAAATGTACTGTTACATTAAGTGTAGATGCGTAATTACACCTGATTTATGGGAAAAAATATCAAAAAGGATTATTCTAGACAGTAGAATGTAGTCCTTAATTTTTGAGGCAAAATTCATTCTGCTTTGATTGTTTCTGTATGGGATGCAGGTGTGTAAAGAAAAATATTAAGTCACTAAGTAGTTGTATACAAGATACCTTTGACCATTTTATAGTGGTAAGAGAATAAATGTTTAATATCATGCAAGGTATTGGAATGAATTATTTAAATATGACTGGGTGTATTTTACCGTAACATCTTCAGCAGCATGCCTAGTTATTTGAAATCAGATGCATTGCTTTCAGTTCAAATACATTTTTACTTGTAAATGTGTATTTATCATTCCAATGATGCTACAATATTTTGCTGTAAATTTTGTCATTTAAGAAAATGTCCTGGTTTTGAAAACGTTAGACGCTAAATAAAATTTCTTTTGATTGCAGCTAGCACAGTTCAGGTTTTACTAGAAGTTTGAGAAACAAATGAATTTCTTTTTAAGCAACATATTATTTCCCTCTAATTTAACTTCAGTTTCTCTGCACGCATCAGTTCATTTGCGTTACTCAAATATGAAAAATCTAATTTCTTTTTGATGGAATGAATACATTGGCTACTCTGCAGTGGCCTACTACTTCCGTTGTTTTAAATTGTTTTCCTAGCTGTAGGGCACGGCATCAATACCGAGATGTAATTTTGGCAATCCTTGAGTTCCCAAAGACCTTGCTATAAAGGGTACCTTACCCTGCTATACCTTCACTCATTACAGACCCTCGGGGTTCCTGCCGCTTTCTGACCAGAGGGCAGCAGTGTTGGCGACAGCAGGCAGGAGCATGTGAGATGAGTGCTTGGGCAGGATTAAGCCCGCTTTGAGAGGCATGTGGGGTGGGCAGCCCTTTTTCATTGCCCTTGCTACACTCATAGTGTTTATAGTTAGAGACAGCATTGTGGCAGGTCTGTTGCAAGTGCACTTTTACCAGGCATTTCATGAACACTTAGCTCTGAAGCAGAGGACAATATTTATTTGATCACTTTCATTTAACGAGTATCATCTTTTGCCCCTGTGCTGTAAATTTGAAAGGATTTTTATGACTTCCCTTACATGAGCTTCACTAGTGTCCTTCACAGATACAGAGCAGCAGGTATTATGCAAGCGTTCCCATGTGCGAGTTCAACACTTTGCAAGATTGCCATTTTGTTTTCTGGAAAAGCGCTGAGGGCGTCTTTGACACCCAACCTGCATGATTTACCCTGGCTGCAGAGAAACCAACAGGTCGCTTCAAATGCCATTAACCTGCATGGGTTTTCCCCATTATTTTGAACTTCAGAATTAGGTCGGTCTAGCCGATTTTTCCTCCTGCACTAGGAATAAGTAAGAGCTGGGCTGCAAGCACATGTGATACTTGATACCCTGTGCACTCTCCTAACTGTTCTCAACTTGGGGCATTTCCTAAACTGTATTTAGTTTCCCTGAGTTACGTGTTTCTGAATTCTTGAAAAAGCGTGATGTGGCTGAGGCACTATGACTTGGGACTATGCAAGAATACCTTGTTAAGGCTTGATTTTTCTGCATTTCCTCAGACTCTGGTGGCACAGTTTAGTTCTTGACACTACTTCCTAGAATTACTCTGGTCTTTAATCTCACTTTTCACATACTCTTCTCTCTTATCCAGACAGTAAGATCTCTGGATAAGATGCTGTCTTGACTGTATAATTGTACATAGCACACTGAGCGTTTAATCTTGTTTAGAGTGTCTCATTATCTGATTATTAAAATGGTGATAATATATGAAGAGTGTTTGAATTTTATAATACCTTTTTATTTTATACCGAAGCTGTTTCAATATAGACTAACTTTGGAAAAGATTTAAAGAAACATGAATTGAACACTCATGGATTCCTTTAACACATTAAATACATTGCTTTTTTTCAAGTAAAAATCCGTTTGCCAGGTTATGCAGCATAGTGCTATGCCAAACTTTCTTTTCTCAGGCACGAAGAATGTATGCCCTATTTTATCTTTCCATTCTTTCTCACTTTGTAGCCTAAACAAGCATATTCATTTTGTCTACAGAAAGGAAAATCTCATTCTTCAGATGTATCCAAATTTTCTTGGCTGATACAGGTATTCAGGATTTTGCTGTATACAAGTGTCTAGTGTGTTAGGTTAGATTAAAGACAGACATAACATAATTGGTACCATTTGTTCAAATAATCATACCTCTGATGTTCAGAAATCTCCCCCTCACTCCTTAACCTATTGCTCAGGCATGTCTGAGAATTCATAACAGAAAGAAAATGTTTTAGCCGTTTAAAAATGCTGCAGTCTTAAAAATGACGGAGACCAGTTTGAGAACTGAATGATGGCATAGCACGAGTTGTGTGCTAGTCAGACAATACAAAAAATTATTTCTGTATTCTATCTTAATGCTACTTTGTAGGAAGAAAGTTATATAAACATGTTGCATTTTGTTGTAAGATTGGCTGTGTTTGAACAGAAGCGTTGTACAAAGATTCATTTTACAGGTACCATTTTATGATAAAAACTGCTGCTCTTAGCTCATCCTTACTATTTGTCTAGGAAAATTTGAGTGGAGTAGCTGAGGGAGTTTAGTGGAAATGTAGTCATCAAGTCTCCTCTATGCGAACAGAAGGCAGAGGAGACTCTGAATTTCTTGTATTGTCTGTTCTTTCAGTTAAAGCTACATTTGTGGTAGTCTGTTCCAGCTTCTATGGATACAGATTACAGCAGAGGAACCTATCTGGAGTTCAAATAGTAAAAACGAGTGCAATGGAAGATCCTAGTTCTAAGTATGGGGTTTAATCTGTTTTTTAAGAAAACATTCTGTCAATCCTTGGGGAAATAGCTCATTATACCTAAAGTCAGCCTTTGAAATTGGAAACAATGTTATGTACTGAACTCTACTGAGAGACAGAGGCTATGAAAAAAACCTGTAGGACCATAATTAATGTGCTCTGAAAACTGAAACAGTTTAATAAAAGTTTTCCTAGGAAGTACAAGAGACTGAAAATCTTCCTTCACAAAACTTACAGTGGCTATCAACACCTACAAGTAAACAAGATTTTGTGTAGGATTGGTCTCATACCTTTCATGAAAAAAATAGTAGTAGCCTACGGTGGTTTTAGATACAGGAGGGAACAGATCGTTCGCTACTGATCGATTGTGTTGGTTTCAGCGGTCTAAGATCGAGGGCTGATAGCAGCGGCGCCCAGTGAATTGTACCAGAATTGTACCAGCTCAGCATGAAGACAGAAGTGTTGGCGGTGTTGAAAAGCCCTTTTCTTTACTTCCTCTCAACAACTAAAACTACATAGCCAAGATATCAAATCTCTCTTTTGATAGGCAGCCGCAATAATCTCCTCCTTGTCTTTTCCTGTAGTCTAAGGTGAAAAATAGTTTATCGTAGCCTATTTAGGGCATATATTGTGAAAGGAAACCTCTGTATTTCGGGAAGTGGGCATGCTGATAATGAATATCACCTAATATCTATAGTCCTGTTCACATTTTTCTTAAATCAGTTGCATTGTTCTTAAAAACAGGCTGTAAGACTTCGTGGTAATAATGCATTTCGCTCTTTCAACAAAATAAGACATCCTTTTTTTTTTTTTTTTCAGGGTACTACCAGGAAAGTTTGCCATATGCAAACATATGCCATATGGAACTGAGACAAAAAAATCTGATCAGATATGCACTGATCCACAGTAATGCTGTATTTTGATATTGAAATGAAGATAACCGCAATGTCTGTCAGTTGCTCAGGTGGCTTTTGTCTCCTGAAATACTCTTGAGGGTTTTGAATGCATTAAATGGGGAGGGAAGTGAAAGACAAGTAGAGACAGAAGTGGGAGTTTTAGAAGGATGGATCCGCTGCTGGAAGCAGTTCATACAGTAAGACAGATGAAGTGTCAGCAAGTCACTGGAACATGCTGTGTGCTGTAATCTTAAGTAGGCGATCTGTCTCTGAAGTTCAGCTTCAGCTGTACTAGCTTGCCTTAAACTCCCTCCTCTTCATTATTCTCTATACTCAATTACTCAGAGCACTTTTAAGGTCTTCTGATTTTAGTCTCTTCGAAAGGTAAAATTTCAGCAGGTTTTTTTTCCTTCTCATATTTTTCTTTTACTTCAGTATACAGCAGCTTCTGAATTTTAGCATTTCCAGCAAAAATGCCTACCTAACCAAGAATCTTACTGATTTGGACTATAAATTTCAAATGCCTGTTCTTACAATTAAGTACCTATGTCCCTTGGCCTCATGATATTCTCTTTGTTAAGCTCTAGTCCAGACTCCATTCACGTCAATGAAGATGGGATTAATCTCCAGTGTAGATATCAACATCTGACCTAGTCATCTGTGTTCCCTTTATAGTCAGTGGAAGGAAATGAGCGTTTCCAGCATGATCCATCTGAATTTCTTAAGGCATCTACCATATGAGATGAATTGCATCCTGAAAGAGCATATTCTCTTCACTGTCAAGAGTCCAGGTGACTGACTCGTGTTAGACATCAGCTCAGTTTGGACAAGTGATACTTCTTGCTGGTTGTGTTTCTTTTGAATGGAGCAATATGGCTCCAGCTTTAAAGGCCAAACCTAAAACTTCATCAGAAAAAAACATATTCACTTCTTGTAGAAAGTCAAGGCAGTTGTTATCCTTGTTATTTATAAACAAATTAAACAAATTTCACTCATCCAAGTCTTCATT
Organism: Steatornis caripensis; assembly: GCA_013398225.1. NCBI lineage: Eukaryota > Metazoa > Chordata > Aves > Caprimulgiformes > Steatornithidae > Steatornis > Steatornis caripensis. The sequence continues at coordinate 332,165 of VZSC01001145.1, read as the reverse complement.
CAGTTTAATCTTCTTAGCATCAGTGGCAGAGCTGTCACTCATGTCTGTCAAAACAGAATTAGTCTTGTCATGATGATGCCATGGAGATTATCACACTCCCTCTAATATTTGTTGTCTCTTCATTTTACTAGCTTCAGGCTAAAGGTGCTCAACCAGCATAAGGATCCCAGTGCAAAGAGAACTTTAACCCGTCTCTAATATCCCCCAAGGAGGGCCCCTAAATGTAGGCTGCATGTATGAAAAGATGAAAAAATGAGTGGACTCAAGTGAGAAACTGTTTTGCAAGAATTTAGTGAGTTGAACTGGCATACCAGGCAAACAGATAAGCCTCAGAGGCTGTTCAGTGATGGTGTGTGACCAAGGAGGAGGGAGAAGTCCTTTCAGTGGCGGTGAGCTCTTATCCTGGCCCTTGCTGTTTTAAGAAACAAAATCTGTTCACTTAAAAATGAAGGTGATGATAAGAATAACTCTTCAGCCTGGTGATCAGATGCTTTTTACAATGGTGAGAGCCAATCGTTGATCCATTGTCCATTGTTTTAAGTGGGAGAGATCAGCTTCTGTTGAAGAAAACAACTGTTTGGGCTTTTGCTTTTCTTATGAAAAATTAAAAATACAATTGCAGTAGTTTTAAGAACTGTATATCCACAAGTGCAATGGGTAGGTCAGACTGACTTGATGGAAGTCTATTCCTAGAAAGCACTGAATCAGAAATATTTGTGGGAGAGAGTCATGGTGTGAAAGCAATTGAATATGAATCCTTTTTGCAAGGCAATGATTAGTCGGTATGACGCAATTCTAGGATGCACAGGCAAGGTATCACTGAATTTCTGTAGGAAAGTGGTGCTACGGCTGCAAATGTTATTGAAATGTATATTACCAGAAAAGAGTTCCTAGATCTGTGGTCTAAACTTCAGAAAGAATGCAGACAGCTAAAAGAATAGCAAAAGAGCTGTCTGAAAAGAAGTCCACCTAGCATTAAGAGTTTTTTCCAGTCCTTCCAAGATGTACGGAAAAGTGCATTTGAGAAAGAATAGCCACATTCAAAAAGGTGATTGTTTCTAATTTCTATGAGATGGGGAAAACCAAAATCTTTCTACAGTAAATATGGCTATAAGTCTCTGGTCGAATTTGACTAGCAACAGCACAAAAAAAAAAAAAGCCCAAAAATGAACCATGGGAGTACAGTCTCTTCATAACTTCTTTGAAGTCTGAGGTGTACGAAGAGTGGTTTTGATGTAAGGAGAAGGTAGAAATGGCTGCCTTGGTTTTGAATGCAATTTGATCTCTTATGCTTATCTCTTGAGAAGGGAAGTCATCCTGGTGGTGTTCTTGGTCCTGGCCTAGCAACAGTCTGTAATACTGAGTTTCTGTATTGATCACTCTTTTAGAAGCACACTGTAGTACTAACTGTGCAATAATGAATATGAAAGAACATGTTGTTTTGAGTGTCCCAGGAAAACTAATCCGCTGATGGCTTTTGACACCGTTTGAGATGTCTTTCCTCATAGCTTTGTGTACTTTGGACATGTGATGCCTGCTTAACTTCAGATTCAACACACACACACACACACAAAGGTAACATCTACACTGTTATCATCTTGGTGTGGTTTATATTTATGTTGTTTATATCATGCCTCTTAGCTGGGCATATTAAAGCCCTTTAGAGACAACTGTTTTGTTAATGCATATTAAGTGCTAAGTCCCAAAGTGATGCTGGTGTGGTGCTAATTACAAGAGATGTGCTGCCTAAATACAATTCCATGAGCAGCACAGCATGCTGTGCCTGCCGAAGGCAGCACTGTCAGCATTTTGCCTGCGAGATGGAAATGCCTCCAGTGTGGGCTGCATGCGACCAAGTAGCGATAGCAAGAGCTATTCAGTTTGCAAAAATAAAACTGGAGCAAGTGACTTCATAATAAGAGAAATAAGAGAAACTAGAGAGTGCTCAGGTATAGCAGTGGCATTTTCTGGGAGTTAAGTACCCATGAAGATTCCCTGAATGTACATATCATGGTTTACATTAGGAAATCTTGATTTTTGGAGGCAAGATGTAATCAATCCTTTAGGTTACTCTGACAAATATATCTGTGATTTATTTCTATAGACAGAGTGATATTTAATCTGGGATCTGTTCAGCCCACGTATTCATGATTAATGTTCCTGAAAACTTTACTTTTTTTAAGTTAATCTCAGTGTTTGGATATTGTTAGGAAAAGATGCCATAACATTAGTCATACTGAGTGTGTATGGATTTGATATCTGTCTTGTGGACGAGTCTCCAGAGAAAGCTGGTTCAGCAGAATAACCTTGCATCTTCAAGAAGTTGTGTTGGCAGTGAGCAAACTGCTTTGTAGTCATGGATAAAAAGGACTGAAGAAACTATTGGAATACTTTCCTTTACAAGGGATGAGTGCAGTTGTAATACTAGTGTTGAACAACCAAGGTGGAGCTTTAGTATATCATATAAACATAACTCCAGATATTGACATTAGAAAGTTAAGACATAAACAGGTTTTACTGGGGCTTGACCATGTAGTTACAATAGCCGTTGCTTACTCAGAACAAGTCAAAATTAAAAGTCCCTTTTTTGTGTTTTCTTTATCATATCTTTATAAGCTAAAATAGTCCAATGAGTTTATGAACCAGTCGTTGTCTTTTTAGTTGAGACAGCCTTTTAGCTGCCTGTGGCTTAGGTTTCATTGTGTTTCCAGTATAATTCTTCAAATGTTTGCTATTTCTGGCCACAGCAAAGTCATTTGCTGTATAGTGCAGACAGAGAATACATGCTGTTCTCCTCAATCACCTTAGGCTCAGCTGGTAGAGCTCTATGTAAAGCTAAATAGTTTCTTGTGGTTAATACAGGTGGATGTCATTCACTCTCATCAGATTGAAAGAGGAGTTGGATGGCTCTCTCAGGTAGATGAAACCACTAAATAGAACAGCTGATTTTTATAGGAAAATGTGAGCATCTTTTTAATCTTTGGAAGTCATTAATAAAGCAGAACATCAGGGACTGAGATAATCAGGCCAATAAATTGTGTACGGTATTGAGACACACACGCATGCAATACATACGTAAAGAGGTGTCTCATGGTCAATATTCAATAACAGTTCTGAGGAGGTACCTAATGTAGAAGTGTTCTTATTTCTGGAGAAAAAGAGGTAATACAATAAATGTGGTGTCTGTTAGTATACGTGGTTCTGGTTTTGTAGACTTTTGTTTAATTGTGTAGGCTACCTTTTTTTTACGGTTTTTTGATTTTGTCGAATCAGATCATGATAGAGCAGAAGGGCCATTTCTGCATCTACTGTCTGTCACATCTCCACAAAACGTATTCCCACAGCTGCTACCATAGATGTTCCTCCACAAAAAAATAATCAAAATTCATGGGCTCTCTCCATTCCCATTGGAGAGTGTGGTTTATTTCATCCAAGGCATCAGATGTGCTCATGGAAGTCGTGTAGGTGAAACCAAAAAAATCATTGCTCACCAGCATGAACTCACAAACATTACTTATTACAGGACTGAATAATCCAATTTCCAGTGGGAGAGCATCATTCCCAAAACATTTCTGACCACCCTGGCTACAAAAATACAACTGTCTACGTAATTTAAGTCTTACTCCAGAAGATGGCAATTTCACAGAATCTTTTCCAGTCTAATATTTGCCTGAAAAACAGAGGCATGTATATGCCAGTCAGGGCAACCAAAAAAGGGGTCACCTGCTGCTTCATTTGTGCCATTCACTTTGAGATACAAGTCTGGTATCTTAAAGACCTGATGTAGAAGAGTTCTCTGCTACAGAGCTGAGGTTCTGACAGAATGAAGGAGTAGAAGATAGTGGTTAAACACCTGGGAAAGCTCAGCATAGGTATCGCATTAATGCCTGTGGTATTTCTATGTTGCATTTTGGTACTGTTTACCTTTAAAAACAAGTAGAGCACAGTCTTCTCTAAATACCTGTCCACAGATTACAGCACAGTGGGTTTTGAGGACTTACTAATAATGCTAAAATTACAGAACTACTAAAAGCCAGATAATTGAGATGGAAATTTGTTTAGTTGGACTATAAATGCGATTCCCTTAACATACAGGAAATGCACCGGCTTCAATAAAAATGTCTTTGAAATGTCTTTTTTTCTTCTGCAGTCCAGTCTTCTCTAGCCTATAGACAACTGATGCAGTGAACATAAATTTGCAGCCAGCAGTAGCTCAGGTGGGCAGAGGTGGTGTATGCTTGGCCAAAACTGCAGGAAAGTGAGATGGCAGATAAACAACCTATCCAGCAGCTGTGTTGTTAAACCCATCAATCCTCTCCATACCTATATTCTTTTAAAATTTCCTTTTTTTATGTGGGACTTCGAGAACAATTTCTCTTAACACTGGATGAGTTTCCTGAAAGCTAAGACAAAATGTTACGTACTCTACTTTTCTGCCTGGGTAATGCGACATGTGCATGCTCTTTCTAGTTTTGTCTGAGTAGCTTATCTTGGAGAGGTTAATTGGATGTGTTATTTTGAAGTAACAGAAAAAGTACATTGGACGGGATAAATGAAGCTGCAAAACTTTGGAGAATGCATTAGAGATAAACATTAGAAATTATGTACTGAGGAACATCTAGAGCATTAAGAACATCTGTAAGGAAGGCCACTGTTTTTTCCCCTAAAATGCAGTCAGATGGATATCTCCAGCTTATCTACTTGCTGTTTAATTCATTTTTTTGGCTTGCACTAACATGGCCATTGTCAAATGTATGAGCCCTGTATGCCAAAGGAAACAACATAAAGGGTGGCTATAAAATAAAAAGCTGCATGCATTATTTAGAGATATATATTTTCATTCTCTTGCATAGAATATATAATGTTAGTTTTTTTCTTATTTGGTACTTAGTGGTTTGGCTTCTCCCAAGCATATCATAATTTTCGTGTCATATATCTGTGTACCATCCAAGCAGAGGATCTTTCTTCAAACCCTGTAAGTAGAAGTAGATTAACTGGTTATACTGTAATGTTGGGATTTTTCAAGAATCAACTTGAAAGAGAGGAGCAAAACTAAGGCAAAGTTAAGTTAGACAAGCGTGTATTCATTTTGGTCTGCTTAAGGACATACTTAATTAGGCTTTTGTTTTTTTCCGTTAGACCACAGACGTGGCTTAATTCAAAGTACAGATTACTCATGTAAAAGTTATGGCTACATGGCTTCTACCGCCCAGACCACACTTGGTAGGATGAGTGGTCTTCCTGCATGGTGGGCAGTTGTATTTGTATAATTACTCGGATATCTTTTGTAAGTGGAGCGTCCAGAAATATCCCCGAACTCCTGACAAGTATAAGGAATTAGAGTAAATATACTGAAGAATGAAGCAGGTGCTTCAGTATCTTCAAATGTTTTGGTTGTTTGGTTTTTTTTACAACATAGTACCACCCCCTTGGACACACTTACATTCTGGATTATGCTGTTGGCCTCTATCCAAGCGCAGAGCTCAGCTAGACAGAAAGCTAAAACATGGTGGAGATGAAAATGAATAGAGAGTTTTGGTCTCGCCAGTGATATTGGCTGAGAGACAGTTTTAGGTCGTTATTAATTTAGGTGGGTTTTGGCAGGAATAGTTGAAGGAATGGTTGCTTAATATCTGTGGTTTTTCCTAGTTCTGTCAAATTCAGTATGTTTGTCTTTAAATGATATTGTGGTAATGTATATGCACAGCCTGGGTACTGTTTGGTCATTCAGGAAGTTCATGCAGGATTTTTTTGATGTACATTTAAAACCAAACAGACAAACCCTCAAAAAATCAGAAATTACTTTAACAGGAATGGGTAGACACACTTCAGAATTGTTCAGAGTCTATTCCTCATTATATCCTGATAGATTAAATGTGAAATTTCCACCACAGGTCAACAGAGACACCTTGACATAGACTTTTAAAGATATTACTAAAGATGACCCATGGTATTTGAAACACCCCCATGGGATTGTCCGATATGATGCAGAATGTAGGGGATATCCAGGCTCATCTGCAGTGGTAGCTGGAGGCCAGGCAGCCTGTGCTGGGCAAGGAATTGCCTCTTTGTTTGGTAGAAAAGTATCTAGTTTTTCATGGTGAATTGTGCTGCGTGGTATGTTTAAGTTGTGTTACCATTACCGTATTTCTTGAGAATTTGTCACTGAGACCTGTCTTCCCTGGACTCCTAAGGCAGTATGGTATTGCTTCATAAATACATGATAAAGTTACTAGCTGTTGATGTTCAAAGCATGATGTTAATAGGTTAGAGTTGATACTCCTTGTGAAATATGCCTAACACCTTGCAGTCTAATTTGGATTTTGATGTGGAGGAATGATGTCAGTCCTGGTGCTGGGCTATGGCCTGCGTCCCCGTTACTGGTGGCACCTCTATTCCCTGAGGGTTAGGAGTGAGCGGCATCACCAGATTAAAGCTGCTTATTGTATGGCTTAGTCAGGTGCTATCACTATGACATGTTTTTCCTGTTACTTTTGAAATATTTTGTGTATTCAGCCATATGTAAAGTACTTAGTTGTCAATAATTTCTGTGGCTAAGAGGCCTTGTCCTCATATCACGCTGTCCCCAGCTATCACAGCTGCAGAGTCTACAGAGCTGTGTGCTGTAATGAGGCAAGAGAATTGGAGAAAAGTAAACAACTGTTACGGTAGGTACATATGTGAAGATTTTATTGAGCAGCATAGGCAACTGATGTTTCAGTCACTTTTCATAAGATGTTTTATGGCTGTCAGCCCCAGAGGAAGAGAAGAGCTGTAATGCAGTATGATAAAATGTCATACCCTAGGGACAGAAAGGACTTGAACGTATATAGAAATGTCCCTATGGATAAAGGAGGGATCAGACTATAACAGCAAGTTGCTTATGTACACTGGCAGTTAAAAACTGCACATTTCTTTTCCTATAACCTTTTGTGCTTGATTCCGTAAGTGCTATGGAATTAAGAGTTATTCTGAAGAGAGAACATTTTTGAGTGCATTTTGGTTCACACAAAAGCTAGGGGCTGAAGGCAGTAATTTGTGGCACGCACAGTTCACACAGCACTGAACTTTACTTTCTCATGCTGTGCCAATTATCTCTGTTTTACTACTAATGCATTTCAATTCTGCTTAGCAATAGCACTGCATTTTTCAATTTTTTTTCTAAGATTTTAATATAAGACTGAAGTTGTGCCAAGCAGCATTGTAGCTCTGGTCTATGGGAAAATAGGATTGAGTCCACCATGTTCATGTTCCACATCACCTTAATTAGAACATGAGCCCATCTCCAAAGGCATACCTGATGATGTTCTTCAGCTGGCTGCATAAACTTGCTTCCCAAAAGAAATCTGATTAGAATTTAGTAATCAGATAGATAGCCTCATAGCTACAATTTTAAAATTCTCCTGAATAACTTACAGGGACAAGAGTTAAAATACAGCAGCTTGCCCTGTGCAAGACAGGTGCATCACCAGCATCCAGTGAGGTGGACTGGCGAGGGCATTCTGAGCCTGTCCTAGGGGTAACATAGACTTGCTTTCATCAGAAGCATGGCGACCTGGTTTTTGTTTGCTGGGAAAACATAAGAGAAGAAGGAACTGAAACTGCTATTAAAAGGAAGGTTAAAAAGCATATGGGGAGACAGTTCAAGATGCTCGCAGCTTCCAGCAGGTTGCCAAGGCACGATTTTAAAGCTACCGGTCTGATCACATCCCTTGAATGTGACCATATGCGATGCCAGAGATGTGTGCCTGAGCAAAATAACTGGTCTGGTGAATGCTTGCACAGCTGGTGAGGGGTGCAAATGTGTAGGGTAAAACGGGAACCTGTATACTGGCTCTTTGCTCCCCTGGACAGAAGCATGCTCCAGAATCTGAGCAGCCTGCCTTTAGTAAAGCTTTGGAGAAGGACAAAGCTGCTCCAGGGTGTGCACTGATACTGCTTATCATATTTTCATAACTCGTTTGCTACAAATACAAATATTGTGGCAGCCGAAATGTTTCAGCAGTACAAATTTCATTATTTTCAGATCTGAAGTGCAGTATGTCGGATCCTAATTGCACAATTTAAATACTAATAATCATTCAGCTGGGCGAGTCCTCTGTGTGTTACAGAAAATAATCCTCGTTTTAGAAAATATACATAATGGTCCACATTAGTCATCTGTGTAATTCACTGAAGCTGAGACAAACGTAATAAAATGACCCCTGGGTAAATAGATCTTTTTGTTTTGTTTCTGGAGGGGGAAAGTTTTCCTGAAATCCTGTCGCTCCTGGGTGAGCTGATTATACTTTTTTTACCTTCATTATATTCCTGTTTTCCACTGCACTGTGAAAGATGTGAATAAGCCAATGGCCACTTTTCTCTGATGGTTTACCCTCTGTATTTCTCGGTTTATGGTTTGTTTTTTTTCTCTTCCCTGTGCTCACCAAGTCTCAGCTTGCTGACCAGTGATTGAAATTCTGGACTGAGCAGTACCGATTAGACTAATTTATTTGAGTGGGTTACTTCCGAGATGCTTCGCTTTGGAGTTATATTTATCATCAGTCTATCTTCTCTGTGCTATACCTTTCAACTATTAAACTGTCTACAAAGCAGAGATTTAAAGAGAAGCAATCTATTTGCTTTGCAGTGATAATGAGATAATGTCCTTAAAAGATGCCTCCTTTAATTACCTATATAACTTACTTGGTATGGTAACAGTGGTTTTGTTGAAATACAAGAGAAAAAATACAAATAGCTTAGAAATTACGATGCCATAGTTCACCTCAGACTATTATCTGCGTGAGCTGCTCGGTCTACCTCATGCCATATCTGAGGAAAAATAAGGATGACTTGGGATTCTGTGCCAGCAGCTGCCTTTCTCCCCCTCCTCAACCCTGCTTTCAGAGCCTGGGCTCATGAGATGCTCTAGCTTTCCTGGTACTGAAGCACTGAAATGGTGGAAAGGAATCTTAAGTGGTAAAAATTATGGTAGTTCTAAGTGAAAGTGGATCGGCCTTTGCCAAGGTTGTCAACATAAGGACGTTTAGAGGTAGAGCACAGGATCTGAGCGGGCAGCAGAGGATATACCTATATTTGTGGAATGGTGGTGATGGTACAAACTAGCACCTTGAAGCCTACCTGACTGGAGATCTGGCCATAGCAGGGGAGATACTCCCCCTGCAGCTGTATGGTGACGGCACAGCAGCCGCATGCGGTGACCGGTGGGCTGCGCTTCCTCTGGGTGTGGTCCGTAACAGCTCCCCGCGTCCCACTCTGCAATTGTCTTTGTGCTGCTTTTTAGTATGACATTTCGGTGGAGTCAGGGTGGTAAGCAGACATGTTGCTCACATGACTGAAACTCCTGCTGTATTAGTGCTACGTTTGAGCAAGCACAAAAAAAGAGAGAATACAAGCAGCTGAGGTTTTTCTTTAAAAAAGCTTTTCTGTCTAAATTTAGAAAATTCTTTGCCAAGTCTCACAGGGATCTTTCCAGAGACAGTACGAGTGCTCATAAATAACCCTGCACCCTGGTAACAATACATAACAGCCTGGATTGCTGGGATTTCAGCATCCCCTGACCAGCTGGGTACTGTGCAGCTGTCAGGGCTCTGCAGCTTGCCCGTATTGTTGACTGCCTATAATTAAAGAAAATTCAGCAGAAAACATTTTTATTGTGTTTTCGGAATCATTGTTAACCCTTACTAGTGCAACACTTCTTGTTTAGTTGCTATCAATAAAAGAGTGAGTCTGAGGCACAAGAGATGTGTGCCGACAGCAGCGGCAGCTCTTTGCCAGCTCAGAGCCTTGTTGTTCTCTCACTGGGCTCTTGAGCCTAAACAGTGTCTAAAGTCCTCAGCCCCATAACGCTCGTTTTTTTCCCCCCTCCTTGTTTTCGTCGCAGGTAGGGGAATTCAGAGCCCATGCTGCGGAGTGGACAGCCAACGTCACCGCAGAGTTCAAAGAAACTCGAAGGCGCCTGAGCGTGGAGATCTATGACAAGTTCCAGCGGGCTACCTCTATCAAAAGGAAGCTCTCCGCAGAACTCGCCGTCAACCACAATCAAGACCTGACTCCCTGCAAGAGAACCCTGTCAGTCAACCATCTCACCAGTGAGAAGGACATCTTGCCAGCTCTAACAAAGACAGACAGCATTTACATGAATGGTTTGACACCACACTGTGCAGCAGAAGAGATAGCTGTTATTGAAAACATTAAGTAGCCGTGACTTTGGATCCCAGTGCTTGAGAAGCTCTTGGCTTAGACTAGCCATTTACCTTTCTTTCTTCACCCTGTCGATGACCGATGCTAATAGCATTTTATATGTGTGCATGAATTCCACAGAAACTACAGTCCAGAGTTGCCATCGCGTCTCTTCAAAGACACAAAGATGAACGGCACTTCTGTTGTCAAAAGATGCTGGAACAAGCAACGTCTTCTGCCTTTATCTGCCCAGACTGTTTTTCACTTCTCCTAATGTGCCATACGGCCTCAAGAATGAATCACACTTGTTTATGGTAACAATGTAGCTTTGAGGGATCAGTCCTTAAAATTTCAGGGTCTACCTTACTGAGCCTAGGAATGGACAATTTCTGGACTACAACACATTTGTAAATGGCAAGAAATTCTTATGCAGCCTTTTACCTAAGAAATTTTTGTCAGTGCCTTATCTTTTGAAGAACCAGAACCTCTACAGTTCCTGTATGGTTTTTTGTTTGGTTGGTTTTTTTGGTTTGGGTTTGTTTTTTTTTTTTTTTTTTT
>VZSC01001145.1:236601-321334 GCA_013398225.1 Steatornis caripensis | reverse complement strand
GGTTTTTTTTTTTTTTTTTTTTTTGCACGAGAAGTGTATTTCATTTGAGCTTTCATTCTTCTTGAAACGATGGTGTTTTAAAGGTGTCTGTCATGTAGATACCAACCAGCATGAATGAATGCCAAAACTCAACAATCATCAAATGGTGTTCTTAGCTCTAAATTTCAAGGCACTGCAGTTTCAAAAGTTGCAAACGTGTTCCCCAGAAGCATTTTGTTTTACTCAGGTCCACCTGATACTTGTTCACAGTGACTTGTAGAATTTTCAGACCCTCTTCGGGTCTTACTTTTTCAAGCAGTGTTCAGCAGTTGTTTGTTTTTCTCTGCGTCAGAGGTACCAAAAAATCTGCAGCTTATCTATCACTGAATTATTTGGTAGATGACAAGAGCAAATAAAAATTACTACTTTGAGGAGAGGCAGGAGAGGCTTTTAATTGCTGTATTCTAATAACCACATCCAGAAAACAATGCAGAAAAATACAGTGATTTTTTAATAGGCATACACCTTCTGCCAGATTTGTGCTCTATGAAAAGGATTCTTGACTTCCTCTTTAAGTCAAGTCACACCAGACGCCATATGATATTTTACCCAGGAATCCTGCTGGAGTGCTTTCCTGAAGGTCACGCTGTACAGTGGGTGCCTGTGCCGGAGCTGTGACTAACGTGGGAATGCAATTGAAACTGGTATCACTGTGACTTTCTACATTTCAAATAGAGATGGCCCTGATTAGAAGTGCAGATAAATAGCACAATCTGAATACCAATGATTGTTCAGACAGGACAGGCTGACAAGAAGCAGATCTAAACCAGACTGTGGGTTTTCTTTACTCGTTTTAAGAAAACACATTAACTTTAATTTTGTATCTTCGGTTTTGCTTATAGATGTACATGAGATTCAGAAGAAATGCAGGATGGAGTGCATAATTTTGCATTTTTTTCTTACGTTAGTCTATTGTAGCCTGGCTGTACATAAAATTAATAGAACAGGCCTTAAAGAATAATTTAGGCTCCGTGTAAATTAAAAAAGAATGGGACTTTGCTGATTGGGCATGATTCAAGTGGCAAACCTTACAGCATCTCTGACCATTAGATAACATGCAAGATATGAATGCTAATGTTTTTTGGATGCTTAGCTTGTTTTCTAATAAATATAAGTTAATATGTAAATTCAGCCAATTCAGTGTAAATAGCAGTCAATTAACATTTACAGAGAGTATGCTTTTAAAACTAAGGAAGTTCCATGACACAGCACCGAGCAATGCTCTTATAACAAAGACCCTTGTCTCCCCAGCACAGTGTTCTGAATGTCCACATGGCGAGGGTTCGTCTTGCCGTGTATAAACTGTGAATTGTAATGAAAAATAAAGTTTTTAATTAAAATAAGCTTTTCTGAATCTCCTGCTTGCTACAACTGGAATGCTAAGAAATACTTTGTGAAAATGATTTTTGTGCTTTCGTTGGTTATAGCAGTTTGCCACCTGCTTTAATTTAAGATGGTTTAGCAATAAAGGCTTGACTCACTCAGCACAGAAATTATTTTTTTTCTTGATATTAAAAATAATGCTCTTTGGTTGCCGTACCTTAAGTTGTGTTTCTTGCTGTTTTGTTTCAAAAACTCGGCAGGCTGGGATTTCTCCTGTCACGCACTACAGAGCTGACGGCAATTGCTCCATCTGTGTGCACTGAGGGAGGTGCGGGGAGCTCTGACCTGCTGCCCCGACAGTTCTCCCGTGGCTGCTGGTAACCGTGTGCAGAAGTGTGTGTGAACAAGCAGCTCTAAGGGCAGTAGCCTTTCACACCAGAGCAGTCATTTCTGCAGTGAATGTTTTACAATGGCCTCTTTAATTAGGTCCCAGCCAACGGAACGATGGCCCACGACTCTGTGGTGGTAAGTGAAGGGGACAGTATTCTTAGACTGTTCGAATCTGATTTGGCATAGGATGTGTCTCAGTGCCTTTTTGGATCTGATTTTCGGAAGGGGACTGGTGATGTTTAATGTTTATTGTCTTTGACATTCGGAGATATGATACCTTAGGTTAAACGCTTGGATCATTCTAAATAGTGTGTTTCCATTTCCCAAGCTGTGGAAGTCAATGTCTGCGTGTTTCTTTCATTTTAAAGAAACTTTTGGTCATCTCGGGACCTACTGAAAAGAATATGTTGCTTTGAGGTCTTGTGACAATGTTTGGGATATCAGTGTGGATATTTGTTAAATCCATTCAGCATTTATTTATCTTGGTTTTGTATATGATCTCTGCGAGAAGAAACCCTGCTAATGTATATATAAAAGGTATTGGATTTTTTCACTTTTGTAACAGATCTAAATTATCTTACTTATTGAAATAAATTAGGCTAATTTGTCTGTTCGGAACAAAGCATTAACAAATAAAATCCTTTATTTGTAAGTTTAATAACTGAAGAAGATAAAATGATGCAACAGTCCAGATGGTATAAGTAGGTAGGGTTATCATGATCCAAATGTGTCTAGTACCATTAATGTTACTAGAAAATCTTTTTTCTCCCTCTCCACATATGGTGATAGATCACAAATGCTGAGGATGGCTAAGTGAATTTATAAAACTTGATGAATTCTATAAAGGTTTTTCTTCTCGTTCCTGTAAGAGCAGAGTTTGTATTAAAAACCCGTGTCTTCATTGCCTCTGGAAATCTTGCATAGCTCACTTTTCCCTTCCAAATACGGAGTTACGAAAGCATGAATTAGGACTTAATGAAAATCCATTTGTAATGTCCTTTCTCTCACACATACATGGGGTCATTTCCAGGCCATTAGGATACTTGCTACTTAGAGCAAGTTTGTGAAAATGGTATTTCGTTTTGGTAGAGGGTTGTTTTCTCTGGTACTGCAAATCAACTACCATAAAAAAGAAACTGGCAAAACATTTTGGATGAGAGACAAGTTCTGGCACATAAAAATCTGTAAAGGCACAAACAAAAGGGCACTAACAAAATAATTTATTTCTCATTTATTATATTAATAAAAATTATCTGAAATCTGTTAGAGAAGTAGGTAGAGATAATCAGTATTGCTGTTGTCTATGATAATCCTGTCCTTTTTTTTTGGCATTCTCTGGTACACTACATCTGGTAAAGTGTCCATAGTGTCTGTTGGTCAAACCCTTGATTTTTGGATAGCCCTGCATGAGAGGCAGGGAGATCGAGTCACAGAGAGTTTGTTCCATGCCCCATTCTTGCTTTAGTGCCAGTGGAAGAGCTTACTTTTGCATCCTCTCTGTGTTTTGTAGCGCCAGGCTGCCTGCCCTCCTCTCCCCAATATTTAGGCAGCCTTGAGGTGCTACCATCTGAGCTGCGAACAGCCTGGAATGGTCAAACCTAGAAGCTTGCTGGATCTCATGGACGTCCTAGCTGTGCCTTCCTATCTTCACCTCTTCCTGAATTATTTTTTTTGATACAACAGAATGAAAGCTGGAGGGTAACATGAAGTGGCCCAACATGAAGGGTAACATGAAGTCCCCCAGAAGTGCCAAACCTCTAGAGGGGCAACCTTTGAACTGGAGCGGGCCTTCCTTAGGTAACTAAGCAAACCCATAAGACCAGGATGGCACATGGGAGAAAATCTGGTCTGCATGTTTGCTTGGATTTCTTGCTCCTCCAGCATTCTTTCTGCACCGATGGTCTCTAAATAGGAATACAGCATGTCCCATAGAAGAAGAAATAGAAGGCTGCTCTACTTAGTCAAACCTACATGCTCATCACAAGACTATATATATAAATTTATTTCCTGTGAAGGAAATTTTCCTGTCAGGGGAACTACATATTGTGTTGAAATACAGCAGTAATATGTCTAATAAATTGCTGTCATACAGTTATGTGGTAATTTCCTTTCTCTCCTACCTGCACCGTTTGAAAGGAAAGAATTTTATATAGTGAGAAAAATACACATTTTACATTAATTTCTCAGAGTTAAAGTAATTATTTTGTCATAGAAACATGAATAAGATTTTTTTTTGTTTGCGTTGCCCTGCAGATTTAAATGAACAACGTAACCTTACTTTGAATAAAGTGTTCCATTTGGGGAAAAATAGACAAGATGCTGATTTACTGTTGTTAGAAATAAAAAGCTGTTGAGCTACACAGAGATTAAAAGTGCTAGCTCTTTCATTTGAGCAAGCATTCTCTGCTTTGCAAAATTGTTACAATTGTAAAGAGCCTCTGTGAGAATCGATTGGAGTAAGTTTATTATACTTAGAAAACTTAAACTTTTCCATTTTTAGGCCATTGCTTATCATGGTTTCACAAACTTTCAGAGGAATATGTTGAAAAAGTTTATAAACAGGTACATTACTTATTATGGAACAACATCATTTTACCCTTCATGCACAACATCGGATATAGTAGCTTATACAGCTTTTTATTCTGGTCCCAGATATATTTGTGCCTTCAATATGTATTGACATTGTTGTATGATCTTAAATTGACTAAAAAACCCACTTTGGTACATTGACTATTTTTTCCTGTAAATTTAGTGATTTGACAATATAGTTCAGCTTAAAATCATTATCTTAGAAAACCAATGAACTTCACAACGTTTTATGAGTTATAGCAGTCTATCTACTCTGTTGATGTAATAAATAATATATTATTTATTGCCAATTTTAATTATTTCTGAATGTTTAGCTGGTTTTCTAGTCTAATTGTTGTAGACAGATAATTATAGAGAAAGCAACTCATCCCTCCCTGGTTTTGTAATTAATACACTATGACCAGGCTATTGGTGTTAGAATTCTTTGTGACTAAAACCAGGATAATACATTGTGTTCTGTCTCCACTGTTACTAGTTATTATTAGTAGTATTCATTAAACACTCTGGGTGTGCCTTTTTTTTCTGGAAATATCACAAGAGTGTTTATATAGACATCTTTAGTATGACTTTGGCAAATGAATGTCCTCAGTGAGAAACTCCTTAAGAAGGATTTTATTAACTCAGTTGTTAATTCTAGCTAATTCTGAAGACTAGTTATACGCAGTCGGATCTTTATCCTCCAGAGAAAGGCATGTAATATGCATATCATAGACATCCTGATGGGAATGTACTATTTGTCATTAGTAATAAATAACAATATTCTCCAGAAGATGAGCAGCAGTTTGAAATGACTTCTTAAATATTAGTTTGGTGATAACTTCTTTCCCCCCGCCCCCCACTGCACTATTAACTCAATGCTTCAATTCAAACAGGGTTATCTGAGAAGTTTTGCTGAAGAGACACATCTTAGTCTTCGTTTGGCTCAGAGGAGGCAGAGACTGACTTTGCTGGATGACTAGAAATACGAATCTATCTGTTAAAAATTCTCTCATGTTCCCATGGCAGAATACATTGCTGTACTGTTCATTCTGACTTTTATACCTGTCACAAATCTGCTCCTGTTTTGTATGGATTTTGCATTTCCTCTGAACATTAAAGTATTTGGTATTCATGCACTCAAGCATGTAAACGAGAGTGATGGAAGGCTGTTCCTAAAGTTTTTTTTTCCAAAGTTTCCCTATATTTTCTACTGTGCGCAAATTTCCTGACAGTTCAGTGCCAAATCCAATAGGGATATACGAGTGTTAAAATTTTTAGTCTGAAACAGGCAAATATAGGATGTGCCCACACAAGTGGAGGGCATTCCTGCAGCGGGCAATCCCTGAATTAAGTCCACTAGATCTGGTGGTAAATGTGATAAATAAGCATTCTGCTTTAACTAGCACAGCCATACTTAGCATACCCTTCTCTGTTATGTATAAAGCACTTACAATAGTTTGTCACTTTCTCTTGTTGCGTAGCAGAAGAGAGGGAATTTTACAGATTTAAAGGCACTGTATTGCACATTTGGACAGAATAACAGCCCAAGAGTTGCAATCTAGGCCTTCTGAACTACAGAATGAAAAGTTGCAAAGTCTGAATGCTTTTTTTTTTAACAGATAATACCTTACTGGTTTGTAGAAAAAAAGGAGGATAAAGAATTAAGCTCCGCTGTGAAAAGTGAAAGTGGGAGTAACATGTCATGTGCTATTGTGCGCTTTATAAAGTGGAGGTGGTACAGGCACAAAGACCTTTTCATTTCTCAGTGTCCTTAGAGACTGTCAGAAGAGAGTCAGAGCGTAGCCTGCATTATATCAGTGTACTCTTGCTCTTTTGCAATGCTCTCGCAAGCTCTGAATGTGCCTCAGCTATAAATGTATTACACTTTTCTGGGTGCCGGTTGACTAACGATGAAGGGATAGCTTGAAAGGAAAGAAACTTTTTCTCTTGCTCATAGTGCACAGGTGGAGTAAGAAGAGATGGGTTTGGCATTTGTAGGACAGGAGTGGCCTTTGGGAACAGGCACTCCACAGCTAAATGCTGGATGAAATTCACTTTTTCCAATATGAAGTACTTGAAACTCTGTTTTATGTAGAGAAAGGGTTTTGAAAAAAACCTGATTCCTATTTGCTCTATCAAGACCAGAGCAGAGGCTGCAGGGTTTTATCGCTGCTGCTACATGCTGCTTTTGAGCTTGGCCTGTCTTTTAATGAGCAAGACTTTAGCACAAAATTGGCACTACAAGTGGTTTCTACTTGTGTGGACCGAGAATATAAGAAAACAGTTTCTTGAAATTTAGTGAAGAGAAAGTTCCTCTAAATTCTTGCTGGTGGTTGGTGATCATGGAAACCAGGTTTAGAACAGAAGCTAATTTTTATTGTCAGCACAGAAAGGCTGCATTTGCACATCGGTTTAATTCTGCTAACCTCAATAAAATTGTTCCATACTTACTGTCCTTTAACAGAGCCTACTGCTCCAAGAGTAAAGGATTACAATGGAGAACATTTAGAGCCCTTAACTACAGAGCATACCAAAAACCTTCATCCATTTCACTACAAATCCAAAGCCAGTTACTCCGCGCAGAAAAACAGAATGCAGAAAAGCGTAACTATCTACAAGGATAAGTTGGGGTATCTTCCTTTCATTCTTTTTTTAAAAATTTGTCTGGCTGTAGGCTACAGTTAAATGACTTCATACATTTTAATTTTTTTTAGTGGCATCTTGCATAACAAATGTAACTCATGGAAGCAAATTTCTGTGCTGTGCTCCTCTGGTTTGCACATTTCTGGTTCTATTAGAACTTAATAAAACATTCTTGAATGCAGGTGGAAAGTGTTATTTATGAAAAAAAAATACATAAGAAATGGTAGAGATGGACCAAGCCTCTCATTAGTGTTCTCCCAATTAATATGCCAGAAATCTTGAAAACAATATGTTGCTGTGGAGATTGTGGCATGACATGATATATGGAGATGACAACATGAGGATGTGCAGACCTCCATGGGTTGCCATTTCCTGGAGTGCCTAAGACAGCTGTTGGAATAGCACGCAACCAAAATAAAGCTGTTTTCCCATTTCTGCCAGCTTGTCTGCCTGTCAGTTTGGTAATTTTGCAGTAAAAAAAACTCTTTGAAACCAGCTGGAAGAACAGAAAAACAAGGGATACTGACCTGAAAGGATCTGGGGGCAGCTGCAGTGATTACATCAAGTTCTGAAGTGGCTTTTTTTTTTTTCCTCCACCTGTGCTACTTGGGCACTGCGTAAAAGACACAGCTTGAAAACTGAAGTGCTGCCTCATCACTGCAGATACATAGGTTGGATTTGAAACTGCCTGTGAGCCTCCACTAAATCTTATCTTTAGATAAATAAACTAAAAATTAATTCAAAGAAGCAATGGCAAGTCTTGGGACAGTAATTATCTCGAGCTTTTGATGGTCAGTCTGTATTTGAGCTATATCTGCAGCAAGTGATCCTTAATGCAAGTCCAGAGCAGTACGAATCAGGTACTCCGAAGTCAGGTCCTTTATACGTGACTTCGTATTCCTCCGACATTGCACAGATGATAAAAACCAGAATTAAAAATCATTAGCCTGAAATATCATTACAAATAAAACGAGTCCAATGGTTCAACAGAATTCCTTCTTTCTTCAGCATTCTCCAGCAATATCCCACCACTATGATGTTGCCTTTTTTATCTTCTTTTCTATTTTTTTAATTTTTTTAAAATTTTATTTTTAATTTGTTGTGTTGTAAAGCAGTTAGAGAGGAGTTTGAGAGTTAGGTTTAGGTACTCCGCTCCAGTTCATGGCTGATTCAGAAAGCAGCAGCAAGAACATCTTTAGTGTAGCTAACAACTGCATTAGCATGTGTCTGTAAAAAGAAAAAAAAATTGAGAACATAACACAGAAAGAATTCTGTGATTGCATTTTTTTTTCTTTTTATTGCTGCAAGTTAGTGCCAGCATGTGCTTCCCTCATGCTTGACAGAAGCTATCTACAAGTATTTTTATCTCATTTTCTTCAGTCACTCTAAGAAATTCTCTTTTGCTGTGATAAAAAGACACGGTACTCTTTGGCTGCCGTTGTGCTCAGAGCAAATTTGTTGTGATCATTCATTTTGTTTCCATTTTGCTGAAATACTCCGCATCTGTCTGTATCCCTGTACTGTCTCTTGTCCTGGGATCGTAACCTTTGGAGACAAGGATCATCTCTCTACTCTTCCGTGTGCAGTGGGGTTCTCTGTTGGGATTATAATAATGCAGATTCACGATGCGATCAAACAATTGCATCTTTTCAGTGCATTGGATACCAAAATGCCTGATTTCTTTCTTGTAGCAAGGAAAATGAGTCGTCTTGAATACCCCAATCATGTAGACTAGCAGGAACATCTTGTACTCTCTTGTTATCTTGGCTACCAACAGTTGCTTTATCACCTCAGATACCTAGTGAAATGCAGGGTGATTCTGACCAAAGGAAAACATTTGTGCACAGAAGAAATCTTTTTGAATTGCAATGTTAAAAAATTGCTGTGTGTTTGCGGAATTAGGATGATAGCTTAATTGTTAACCAATGCGGTATACTCGGCATGATTTGTGGCTATGTAATAAATAAATAGGATCACTGTAGTGAAAAGTATGGGAACCACAGATAATATGTTAATTTTGTTTGTCATGTTTATTTGAGAGTACACTAAAGATCTGTCAAGTCATTATAATGACAGGCATGTAAAATAAAAGCCAGCACTTGGGGTCTGGTCTTCTCCTCAGAACAGAACTACTGGCTCACCGAAACTTCATAGTCTTAGGCTGTAAAGCAGTACTCATTAAATGTCACAATTTTTCTTAAAAATAGGCAGCCCTTAGAGTACAGGCTCTTGGAAAGCATATAAAGGGGAATAGACTTTGGACCTATGCTTTAAGCTGGAACAATGGTTACCTCAATGTTCACTTTCATGCGAGATGACAGCAATTATTAATTTACTAAAAGCTAGGCTGCCAAATTACAGAAAAAGACTAGACGTGAAGCTGCTTTGATAAATGAGAGCGCCAGACTGCTGGGACGCTTCAGAGGTGGTAGTCATGAAAACTCCAGTGTCCAGTGGCAGATACCTGAACTGCAAATATACAAGAAAAAGTATAAAAAGAGAGATTTGCTTTGAGTACTGCTACCAAGAATCAAAAGCCCAGGAGGCAGAGTCCTGGTTTTTATATCAAATAGACTTGCTAAAAGCAGCTTAAATAACTCTGCTTCCTGTGAGAAGGCTATTAAAGGGATGTCCTTCCACCTGGGCTGAATATCAGGCGGTAGTCTCATCTTTGTATCTCTTTGACTAACTCCGTCCCCCGGTCTCCTCCTGGAATAGGGTAAAAGAGGGTAGTTTCTACCCAAAAGAAAGGAAGGATTGGACAAGAAAATAGAAATACAAGGTTTGCGGAGATAATGTCAATGCTCAGTGCCTCTCTAGGGTTCTAAAGTTTGGATGAAGTATGTTGTTAAAGTGCCTTTCCAACCGTTGTTTTGATCCTGTTCTTGAAATTATGCTTTTGCCCAGTTTCTGGATAGGGGCCAAAAAAATAAGTTTTTTCTTGCAGTTTCTTTTCATTTGCTTGTACAGTTGAACCTCACATATAACTAACAAACACGACTGCTTCTGCTCCAATAATCCACAGGGTAATATTGTCTTTAGAAAAGTGGGAGAGTGAGGACATTGCAGGAAAGGGTTTACTTTAAATCAACCAGAAGTCTTAGTATTTGCAAAAGCACAATTTATGCGGTGAGTGGGAGCTTAATATAAGTGCCATTTACAGTAATGATGTTGCTAATATGCCTGAATGTTCATTCATCTTAACACTTGAAGCTACAAAATCAAGTGACTTTCAGGTCTGTTGGGGTATGCAGCTACCTCAGCTCCCTGTCAGTGTAGCTGAGTGGCAGAAGGGGAAAAAGCTGCTGTGGGCATCTTACAGCTGATCCTAGCGTGATGAGGTGCACTGAACTAGAGCTGCTTGCAGCTGGCCTGAGCTGTGCAACCTGTACTCCATTCAGACCTCTTCTGCTGGCCCTTCATTGGAAAGATGCGTCCTATGTATTGGAGTGACAGACACAGACTCAAGCTGGAAGCAGAATAGTACCTGTCCCATCTTTGTCAATCTCAGTTTATTTCATACGTAGGAGGACAGATAGGCTAACAGATGAGGTTACAACTGGATTTTTAAAATTGTTTTATTAATAAATCAAGCTAAGGGAAAAAAAGCGGGTGAAGAGGAGAAAGCTTCATCTTCATCCTTCTGCAATGTCACTACTCAGGTCATCTGAAGATCTTGTCACAGCCTTCAAGCCACTAGAAGATAAAAAAGGTCATGATATTGCTTGTCTAAAAGGAAAAAACCCGCCAGCATACCAAAAGAACATTTTCTAAGCAATCTTTGTGCATCTAAGATCCATAAAGGAAAGGGCACAATATTTCTAAATTTTGCTTTGCAAATCACATGGCGATGACGTAAGCATAAGATATGACACTGGAATATTGTGTGGTGGGATTGATCCATTTTTTCTTGCCCCGTTGATGAGTGACCTCCATGAAGCTGAATTCTTACTCTGTGTCAAAGTGCTTAACATCTGCTGAGGTTTTTTTTCCTGGTAGAATAAAATACAAAGTTAATTAACATGCATTAGAATAACTTCTATCCCTCATTTTTATTATATTACAGAACATTTTCCTTCTAATTCATAAGCCTTCAAGTTTAAAAGATCGGGCTTGACATTAAAATATCTGAAATGACTGAAAATGAGAAGAAGAGACAGACACCCCTCATCAAAAGAGGGAATGCTAAGCTTTTCAGCTAACACGAAAGACAAATTACTGAGGTGATACTTAATAATTGATGCCTTTATTCAGTATGGCTCTGAGATTTAGGTCCAATAAAGAATTCATGTACCTAAAAATAGTCAATATAGAACATAATTTTCCAGTATTTGGTCCTCAGGTAGGGACCCAGAACCCTATGTGTGTTATTGAGATGGTAGAGTGACAAAGCAGCCCAAGAACTGTCTCGGATTATCAGAGAGGGGCTAAGGTTAATGCCCTCAGCCTGACCACAATTAGCTAGGCTGGATGTGACTCTGCTAATAACACATAGAACATGGCAGGCGGGCCGAGGAGCAACTGAGCTCTATTCTGCTATTTTATATGGTGGTTTCGTGACCTGCAGCAGGGTGTGGTTGGGGCCTCATCAGCCTCTGTCCCGGTAGCTGTGGTGGTGGAAACAATATCAAGTGGTGGGGGTNTTGGTCCTCAGGTAGGGACCCAGAACCCTATGTGTGTTATTGAGATGGTAGAGTGACAAAGCAGCCCAAGAACTGTCTCGGATTATCAGAGAGGGGCTAAGGTTAATGCCCTCAGCCTGACCACAATTAGCTAGGCTGGATGTGACTCTGCTAATAACACATAGAACATGGCAGGCGGGCCGAGGAGCAACTGAGCTCTATTCTGCTATTTTATATGGTGGTTTCGTGACCTGCAGCAGGGTGTGGTTGGGGCCTCATCAGCCTCTGTCCCGGTAGCTGTGGTGGTGGAGACAATATCAAGTGGTGGGGGTGATTGTGACGGTAAGGTCTTTTGGGTCAGTGTGCTGCATGGAGGGTCTGTGTATGGCAGTGAGCTGTGGTGGTGGTCTGAGGATTTGTGACTCACTTGGAGGGTGACTGATGCATCCAGACAAAACCTGGTGCGTGGGTTAAAACAAGCGAGGAGGGTAATGTGGTCACTTGTCCTCACTTTGAGGGGGCTACTGAGTTCAGGCCATATTGGAAAAGGGTACTGAAGGGCTGTCTTGACTATTGGTGTTTTACTTTGATCCTCCTCCCCACCCCCCCTCCCCTTTTTTTTCTTTTCTTTAAAATGTTGTCTAAGGGTTTTTCTGCTGCTCTGCTTCCCACCAAGACCCAAGACTGTCTGGGACTGGAGGGATTGTAGGTCCATGCCTGTGGTTGTCAAGTAGGGGGGCACTTGTCCAGACATGGACTCAATCCAGATGGGGAATTAAGGCAGGGATTATGCTGTTTCACAGTCCAAGAAACTAATATTTTCTAATATATATATATATATATAGAGATGGATAACAAACATCAACTTCTGGCTACGTGGCTGGTGTTGTCGTGAGGGTTTTGGTTTTTACGATAACAGGGCATTCTGCAAAGACTATAATCTGTTGGGAGGGATGGGTTCCACCTGTCTAGAAGGAGCAAAGGAATCTTCGGCAACAGGCTGGCCGATTTGGTGAGGTGGGCTTTAAACTGAAGGACTCAGTGGGTCAGGGTCCAAAATGGCAATACTCATGCTGTTGCAACTGACTGGGGAATAAGCCAGGCCAACCAGGGCAGAGAAAAATGTTCCTTATCTGCCTCCCAAGATGAGGAGCAGAAGGCCAGCTACCTTAAGGATGTGCATGACTATAGTGGATATAGTCCATGACTATAGTGCATGACTATAGTGGATATATCTGTCCTCTCGGTCTTCTCTTCTCCAGGTTGAGCAGACCCAGGTCTCTGAAGAGAAGACTGAGAGGGGAGCTTATCAATATCTAAAGGGCAGGTGTCAAGAGGATGGGGCCAGGCTCTTGTCAGTGGTGCCCAGTGACAGCACAAGGGGCAACGGGCACAAACTGGAGCACAGGAAGTATCACCGAAACATGAGGAAGAACTTCTTTACTGTAAGGGTGACAGAGCACTGGCATAGGCTGCCTGGGGAGGTTGTGGAGTCTCCTTCTCTGGAGAGATTCAATCCCCGCCTGGATGTGTTCCTGTGCACCCCGCTCTAGTCACACCTGCTTTAGCAGGGGGGTTGGACTGGATTATCTCCAGAGGTCTCTTCCAACCCCTAACATTCTGTGATTCTGTCTAATATATTATGTTGCTGCTTTTCTCTCAACCTACAAATGAGGATTTTGTCAGGTCTGAGGTTGTCTTGTACTTTAGCCAAGGCAGTGATGCCTGCTGTAGAATATCTTATGACTCATGATGGCAAGTTAATATTCATCCTACAGATGTGGCATTCCTGGAGAGCTGTAGGAAATGTCCCAATGTCGTTAATTAAGCAGGATAATAAGGAATCCAGCAATAACCATGCTGCAGAGAGAGAAATCAAGCGGGAGCAGCACATTAATCAAATGCATAGGAGGAAAGAAAATGGGCTGTGCAAAATTAGATGAGTTGCTTGTTACACCGCTTCACATTCTTTGTGTTGATAGTTCACTGAAAAAAAGTTTTGTCATGTTTATTGCTGAAGGTTACTTAATGACTGTGGGGTTTTGCCAGATATACTACAAAGACAAAGCAATTATCAGTGTGTGCAACTGGCTTTCTGTAGAAGAGGCAAGCAAGCCCACATTTTAGTACAGAAGGAAGAATTGTTGTATGCGAGTTAGCTTTTCGTTAAGTCCCGTTCTTGGCCCTTAATTTTCTTTTGTCTTTGATGCAAATTCATCTGTACTGATGCAGCATGAAGAATGATACCTAAAAATAAATCACTATTCCTGGTCTCATTTATGTGTTTCTCTCTGCCTGTTTGCTGGGTTTTTTTGGGATTTTTTTGATGGGGTGGGGTTTTTTTGTCTGTGTTTGGTTGATTGGTTGTTTTCTAAATAAAGCAAAACGTAGGGCAGTCAGGTGAATTTTTCCATTTGGGAATTGCTAAACATGGTTTTGAAAAAAGCGGCACTAGGTTTTGTTATAGAGGAACAATACTGAAATGATCCAGCATAGATCACCACAAACAACCAAAAAAATAAGTGGCTTTGTGACTCTGGCTCTTCAAAAAAACTTGCAGGCCCTTTTTGGTCCCCATTAAAAAATGTGTAGGTTTAGTGTTTAAAACCTCCCCTCAAACAACTGTTGTTTATCTCTTGCTTCTTCTGTGTTAATTTAGTCACATGGTTTGGTCTTGCGCCCCTCTGGGAGAGGTTATTCACCCTCTTCTTCTCACTCGGAGTGTTCAGGTTCTCACCATTCATATTTGTGTGAAGGCTTCTGTCCTGGCTGTGAACCGACTGCTTAATGATGGTGGCACCGAGCTACGGTAATAGGCCACAGAAAGCCATGTGCAGGAGACCACAGTGTCTGGAATCAAGGGCTTTTGGATAGCCACCCAGAGATGTCAGCTGAGGTACTGTGGGCAAATAGGTGTGTTTTATTTACTCGTCCTGCGTAGAAATGGTTTAAAAAGCAAGCATTGCTAGGTTCTGGTTTGCATCTGCCAGATGCTTCTGTGCTTGATTATAAAGTCTTCCTTTTTGTGTTCAAGAGAAATAGACGCTCCTTCCTCCCTTTATTTTAGCCTGCCTCAGCCTGCTTCCACTCCGGTGCTCTCTTTGTACTGACTACACAGTAGGTTGCTGTTGCTTTGGGAGCTGCAAATGCCCCTCTCTAGCCCAAGGCAGATCTCTCCATGAGAGACTGTGCAAAGTAGTCTGCCTGGGCGGAGGGGTTACTAAGCTTATCCACCTTCACCGCTGTCACGAGCTGAGGTAGCCGTGAGTTGTAGGACTGAGCTTGGAGAGACTGTGAATTGCTTGCGTGTGTTACCAATTGGTTCATTTCAAATTTAGGTCAACATGCAAAATATTTCTGGGGTGACTCTTGCTGATTGTCTGACTGCGTTCTTATCTCTAGCGGTAGAGATTTGTAGGAAATATGAAATTTGGCATGAATGAAATATGAATTGAAATGTGTCTGTGAAAGCACTGGAAGAAGCATCAGACTCAAAATGAAGGATGCTGCTGCCAGGTCACTTTTCCCAGAAGTAAAACTGAGAAATGTGGTTTTCATGTCAAGACCACAGCACAGATGACTCCTTGGTGGAAGACTCGGCATCCTAACAACAGGAGGCATATGGCATTCTTTTTCATGTTAGTCCAACAATAAAACAAGCCTTCCCTCCCCACCCCCCCTTCTTTATTCACTTCCCCTCTCCCCCGTCTTCTTTCTTACAAGGAAAACCAATGAACAGCAACTTTTGCTGTTTTTTGGGGCACAGTGCTGTGCTTTCATTCCAGAGAGGACCATTCGGGGCAGATGTGAGATGCTTGGTTGCATCACTGAGCCACCATCAAATGCTGCATCTCTTCTGTGTGTCGTCAAAAGCTTCTTGAACTAGACTTCTGTCAGCATTATACAACTCTCTTAAAAATAGATTGAAATTTAACAGTTGTGTAGATGCGTCTCCTGTTAATTTTAGAAGATATGAATTTGGTTTTTTTGCTATTGTAGGCTTTGGACAGCTGGTCTTGTTCTACAATCCTTCTTCATGCAGATTTCTTATTCCAGGTATATTAGCCTTAATATATAGTCAAACTACTTGCAAACAGGACTTTAAAATCTAATTAAAATTGTTTAGAAAAGGAGATGCAGAGTTGCACTCTGTAAAGAATTTAGACTATATGTTAATTTGTAAATTTCTTTGCTGCAGAAGGAAATCCCCACCTTCAGCTCTCTGACATCCACAAGGCTGCTTCTGCTCCCCGGGCCCCATATTAGATAGTTTTAGCCTATGTGGTCATACAAAGCTTAGTTGTGGAGTTCAGTGGATTTAATCCCTGAATATTACTTGCATACCCTTATTGGCAAATCCTTCAGTGGGGTTAGGTTAAACATCAAAAACCCCAAATTTTGGAAATTGTTGACTCTGACAGATAATGGCTTGCTTAGCGATTCCGAGCAACAGGCAATGCTATAGCGCTAAAAATTGGAAGTGCAACAGCAGACAAGCATGTATGACATATAACATGCTTGCATTGTTTATTTTCAAACTGTGCTGTAGTCTTGATGTTAACGAAGAAAAAAAGAAGGTGGGTGGAGAACTTTAAGGTTGTACCTTTGTAACAACCATGCTCTTTGCTCTTGACTTTTCATTATTTTTGAGATTGTTAGCATCTCGGGGGATAAAAATAAACTAGTGTTCAGGCAGGCTTTGAAGAGTGTTAGCACATTAAAGATAAATTATTTTGTCAAGAGGAGAGGACAAAAGAGGAAACAACACCAACGTAATGGCCATGTGGTCTCAATAACAGTACAGCTCCAAAAGGAACTACAGCTGTTTTAAGTGTATCTGCTGTAGACAAAGAGTAATGTTAACTAGAAATTAATGTAAATGAACCACGGAAAGAGGGTAATTGTAGTTTAATATGAAAAATGCAACAGTGTGATAAGAGGCCAGGATTTGAAGGAACCATTAGATTTTCAGCAAAAAGCCAGTCTCCATAAATGTCACTTAGTGTAGTTCTATTTCTACTAATAGTGAAGAGGGTATTAAAGAATGAAATTATTGAAGCTTCAGTAAACAACGTCCTCATTGGTCTGTTAACTTTCTAAACAATAACCAAATTATTCTTTATTTGTTTAACCTAAAGCTTGGCAAAATTTCATCCAAACCTCAGTGCCTCTCGCAAACTCTGGAGTAATTATCCTGTGAAACTCACTACAAGTGGAAATAAAAGCTTGGAACTTACTCAGCTTGCTGCTGTCCTGGCACGCCGAGTCTGGTTTCCAATTTTTGTTTTTATTAGCTTAGACAGACCTGTTGGTAGGAATTAAGTGTGAGATCAGTTACATACTGCATTTCTGGGTATTCAAGAGTGCAGATAAAATTGCATTATGGATTGTGCGGATCACATGTCATTAGGTGCCCGACAACTTTCACATCTGTGAGCTTTACGTCAGGCTTTTGGTAATGCCTTTGAGAAATCTATACCTTCGTTTGGAGTTACCTTCAGGTTAACCAGTACCAGAAGATACTCTCTCGAAAAGAGGCAGTCCATTTGTGTGCGAGTAACACCTTTACTCACCCACGTTCCTCAAAATGAAACGGCACGTGAACACTCAAATGGCGTGCTAACTGGAGAAGTATCTGATCATTTCATCCTACTGCTATACATTAGATAAAATGAAGCCTAAACTAAGCTTAAAAGTAGTCACTTCTTCCTTCGCCTAATCTTGATTCTGTTATTCCTGAAAATGTGTAGATACGTGGGGCATTTTTTTATGGAGCAAAATCTGGTCTACACTAAATGTGGTTGGCCTCCAGATCTCATTTATAGCTGCTTTACCTAGTCAGAGCTAGAAACTTTTGGACTTAGAAAAGAGAACAACTCTGTTTACGTGATATCCACGGCCAAATCAAGTGACTAAAGAGCCAGTTAAACCTTACTGTGTGTCTTAGTTTTCTTGGAGTCATTTTCTAGAAATAATGAAGTATTTCTGAATGCTGTAATATGGCACACTGATCACAGAAACTTAACTGTTGTGCTATTTTTATCAAAGCCTTGCTTGCCTGTTTTTAAAAATGAAAGTCTTACAGTATAGCAGTTTTGAAGATGCCAGACATTTCAGGCAAAGGTTTTATACCTCTGAAACAGTCATCAAAATTCCTCTTAATGGTGTGATTGACAGTAAATCCTGTGTCTACCTTGCTCAGTCACTTACTTTTAACTAAGAGGAGATCCTCAAGACAGAAAAGACAAAGACATTGGTGTTCGGGAACAGTACTGGTCTGTGATTTAATACTCTCTATGGTGCTTTGGAAATGAAAGATACTTCATTATTGTTTATATTGGGATTGGATATATTTATACTTATATTTATATTGGGATGTTATATTGGGTGCTCAAGACCTATTGGTGAAGGGAGAAGAAGCAGTTGGAATCCACTGGAATTAATAAGCAAAGTGGATTTGTTCAAAATTGTTGGTTTTGTATTTTCTGAGGAAAATGCATCAAAACAACATGGAAAGCTTCCAGCACTGCTGTCTGTGCTGTTCTTGCCCTCTGGATAAAATGAGTCTTTTCATCTCTCTAACTGTCAGGGTACCAAAACTGCAGATGTTACTCAAACCTGCTTTTTCTTTTTTGAATCTTTATCTCACTCTACCAGGGGATGATAAGGTAAATGTGTAACTACCTGTTTGAGCTGGAAGGTAGCCTGGATGTCTGGTAGTAGTGAAATCATGTTTCCAGTGCTTCTGGATGTAGCCAGGCTGAGTATGCTTAAATCCCTTCTCTCTCTGTAAAATCTGAAATTAAAATATTTTTCTTTCTGTTTTAATGATCTCTAGTCCTTAGGATGTTTCCACAGCCCTGTCTGTAACATGGTAGTGTTTGTAGCAGGATTTAGTTTACTGTTGTAGTAGTGAAGGATCTTCGAGTCATCGACACTCCTCTTGAGTCACAAAAAGAGGTGTCTTTTTGTGGTTTGGTCTCAGCCAGTCAAACTTCTTGTAGCTGAAAATCATGCTAAAGTGACAATGGGATATTCCTGTTGTTGACTGTGTTTGCTTTTATATTTCAGTGATTAATGTCAATATATTGTCCTTTGAACCAAGAAGATAGAAGTTCGAAGTTCAGCTGAATGTATGTACTTTTCTCTGGAGCGTGTGGGCCATGTCTGTTTTAACCAAGGATAAAACCCAGAACACACTTGGGTTTTCAGAAAGATTAAGAGAGCTTTCATGCCTGGATTTTTTTTCTTTTTGTTGATTTGGGGTATTTTCCCTGCCAATTTGAAAAAAAAAAAAAAGAACCAGTCTGGAAAATATATTTGTTTCTATTGAGATGGGAATTATTTTGCTGCCTCTTAATGATCATCTCTGACTAAACTCAGGGATTTTATGTTAATGTCATTGGATTTACTAATTCAGTGTCTGATTCTGCTTTTTAATTTAGCTGCAGGGACAAGCAGTACAATTTAACTTCTGTTTTTTATTTTTATATTTATAGTTGGTAATCTTAAGAGCTGGAATCTCCAAGGATACGCAGGGTCTTTCTTCAAGCTTTGAAGTTTAAATTTAATTACTGTGCACATAACTCTTGAGTGGGTACTGACAGTTTGATAAGAATGTCTTGTTTTTTTCTGTTGGCTTTTGAAAGTATCTAGTAGAATTATTTATATTTGTTTGTTAAAAATTATTTTGAGTTCTAGCAATGTGCCCTCAAGATACATTTCAACCAAAATAGGTATCTTCTCCCTTTTTTTTTCAAGTAAGGAAACATTCTATTGACTTTGCAAAGAAATCAAATTATTGCAGTCATTTTCAGAGTGGCAGATGATCCAAACCTTCTAAATCAGTGTGATGTAGCCTAGATACAGGATTTAGTTCTTGCCAGAAATCTCTTACAGCAAGTACACTTTTAGCTGCTTATTTCTGAAAATTTAAGTTAGTGAAAGTTGCATGTCTTGGAATTTGCATTCTGGATCACTGTTTGTGATACAAAATTAGAAAACAGATACATAGAGTCAAACAACCTGCTCGAGCAAGACTTCAGAGGAAGACGAAGAACTGCCCAAGATGCAAGTGTCCCACTATGTTAGAAATTAGAGTTCTTTTGGCATCTGAGTAACAATTAGGCTTCAAAAATCTTTGTCACAGTTGCAATATTTCATTTATCCTGCCCTAAAAGTCAGTGTACATTACAAAAGCATACGCCATGACTTGTGTTTCTGCAGATGTGCTCGCCAGTTGCGTGCTGTAATGACATGAGGGAAGTCACGTAAACGGCTGCCGTTTCATGGGTTTCCCTAAGGACCTCTGCAGGTTGCACTGTAAATGATGAGCAAGTTTCTGGTAGCAATAAACTGTGTGTTAAGATGGCTAAGGCCATTTGTGTGCTGTGGACTTCATCTAAGGATTCATAACCTAACATGGGGCTTTCCTTTCAGATGTGTGTCTGGAGACAGGAGTTATCCAGCAATTTACTAAAATTAGATCAAGGTTTGTCTAACAGTAAATGAGGCTACAATAATAATCTTAAATGGAAGTTCTACTAAAAAGTGAAGATTTTGAAGCTTTATTGTGTATTTTGGAGTAAGGGGTAAAAAAAAAAAAAGTATTGTGCTCCTTTTCACAGAGGGAAGAGAGTCTGAAAGAAAGCGGGGGAAAATGGTCTCAGAAAGCCTCTGCTGGTTGTTGGGCCTATATTTATTACATCAGGTAGAGTTAACCTCTTAGCTGCACTCATCTAAAAGTTAGTTATTTAGGTTTTCTTTTTATCTGCCGGGCAGCAGAGGCTTATTTTGAACTACCTTTTAAACTGGCTTGGGTGCAAACTTTAGCTAAACCGTTCTATGTTACAATCGATTTTTTGACAGTGCGACATATACACAACATACAATGCTTTATATAATTATAATATAGAATGAAATGCTAATGTTATGTATGTATAAATAAAATATAATACAATCTACTTTGCTCAAAAGGAGAAGAGTTCTCTTCCCTTCACTCAAACTCCTATCCTTCACAGTTGCACTGTGGGAAGAAAAAAGGTCATGTTTTGTTTAAATAGGTAACCTACCTGGCTGTGTCTGACCTCAAATTTGAATTCTCCCAAACTTTGAAAATATACAAATATCAAATTTTATTTCAGATCTAGCTCTGGAGCTGTCTTTGAAACCCAGAACAATTTTCAAAGACTACAGGACTGCTTCTAATCAAAGCATTTCTGATGATGTTGCCTGGGTTGTTGCTGAGATTTTTGGGTTTTTTCTTCCTAAAATTTCTTAAGATCCTTCAGTGAAGACCATTTAATCAAGTTAGTTATTTCCCCTGTGGAATTGCAAAAAAAAAAAAACAACCCAAAAATGTTCTAGATTAGTTGCTGACAACTCATTTGCAAACAAGTACGCCTAACCCTTTTTTTTTCTGGCGAGCCTTTTGCAGAGTCAACCATAACTTCTGCTATCTAATCAACTTGATCTGAAAAACTAAACTTACAATGACCTGTTTAGATATGAAAGGTATAAATAATGCTGTAGATCTGAGCACATCATCTCTGTCCTTTATTTATACTACCTCCTTCTTCAATAATTAGGTACAGACTTAATCAAAGGCATTCTGAGCTTGCCTTTTATACCATATGAGCTGAGGTTTCATGGGACCGCTGTCTGCTCTATTTTCAGTCCTTGTAAAATCTTTTTTTTAAGGTTTGCTGGTATTCAGTCAAGATCAAAACATGAGAATACCACCACCATAACCCCACACTTTTGCTTGAGGGTAACTAGAAATTGTTATTATTTTTCTGTTCTAACCCAGAGAAGAATGAATGATGGAGGAGGGTTGATTATTTCTGAAAGCTGAATAATAAATAAAACTTATTTACAGAATTTTCCACCTGCATATCTGAAGAGATTTATAGATGGTAGTGATATTATCTATCCATAGGGCTAAAAAGTTAAGGTGCAGTTTCAAGCAACCCTCTTATATATTTTTCCTAGAAAAGAATCTCTAATTGTTGTCCTCTTTACCTGCCATATGCAGTAGTGAAAAGGAAGGCCCCCTGTAGCACAAGTGCTCCAGTTATGCTATCTGAGATTAAATGTTCCCTCCTCAAAGAACGGCTATCCGTAAGAGAAGATTTCTTACCATTCAGCTTCCATTTCTTCTTATAAGTTAAAAAGCATTGTCAGTAGTCACTATACCTGTGTAGCTTTTGCCCATCGCAAACAGCAGGATCAGAGCTGTGATGAACCCGTACATTGAAATGGCTGGTTGGAAACACTCGGTATTTTGGTGCACAAGTATATGAAACAAGGGATATGTATTTGGGGGAGTATATTTTTTTATATTTAATTGAAATAAGCAACACTTCCAACGTGATGTTTCCTGAAATAAATGGCTGTAAGAACCGTAGCTCAAAAGTATCCCTGGTTTTCTCTGTGCAACTTCATTGCCACCATGCTCAGAGGAGCTGCACACCTGTAATGCTGCAAGTCCATGGTGGTTACCTGTCAGCTGTGTCTTTGTTGGTGAAAATGCCAATAACTTTTGGTTCTGTCTTAGCTCAAACCAGGACAGTTTTAAATTGGTTTAAGTGGTACAAAATAAGGGCCTTTATTTTTCATTGCACGTCTACATAGGTCATGTCGCATGGTAAAAAGTTAATTTAAGAAGTCTGCAAGCTGGACAAAAATTTCACTACTCTGGGAATAGCTCATTAAGGGGTTGTGAAGGGCAAGAGCATGCCCAGCTTCATTTTTAGCATAATGGATGTAGAAGGTCTTCAGGAGGAGAACTATGTATGGTCTTCATACACTCAGTGAGATTTTTAAACATCATCGCTGTCAAGGTCCAGCAAGTCTCTACTAATTACCTGCACACAAATAATTCTCAAAGACACCTTTAACAGGATCTAGGCAGCCTGTATCCTTGACACAAAATCCATGAAGTGATTAAGGTTTTGCAAAGTCAGAACTAACCAAAAGCAGGGTCTTAAGAAAGTTCCCTGACACCTTCCATTATAACAGCTAGAGCTCTGCAATTCCATGAGCAGCCTGGGCTAGTCGTCTTGTAAAAAGTGTGTACAATACTAAGGACTCTGAAAACAAATTGTTTGAAGAAGTTGAAATATATAATGCTCTGAGATAGTGTTTGTTTGTTTTATTTATTTAAGATAAGCCTCACTTGAGGCCAATGTTTTGTCCCACTGGTAAATTCTCCTCTAAAATAGTAAGCCATGAAGGATCCTGAACATTTTGCTGCAGAGTGCCACAAAACGAAGAATACATGACAGTTCTCAATTCAACAGAATGTACAGAAAGAAAAAACCACAAAAGAGCACAGAACAAAGTTGAGTGAGATTAATGGTGAGGGTGACCACTCTGCCTAGGTACCGGAGGCGACAAGTGAACGGGTTGTCACTGGGTGATGTCTGGGTGATCGTTTCGTGCTCCCCCACTTCTTTCTCTGCTCACCAGAGAAGATAGCAGAAGTGGCCGGTGCCAGAATGGAGAGGGCAAGGCCTTGCTGCTGGACTGTGCTGCAGCTATTGCCTTCCAAAACAGGGACCTGACTCGTTCGGGGCGTATCTCATAACTGAGCAACATGTAAGGCATTGATGGAGAGCTGAGCTCAGTTTGCCACCTTGGATCATCTTGCACTTCAACCTACAATGATGTGGGAAAGACTGGCTGTGAGCTACTGTTCGAAAGCATCACTGTATCTTGTCTGTTTTAGATTATATTTCAGATAATAATACTATATCATAGTAACTGATACATTAACTTTGCTTTAAGTTGCTTGTAATTTATATAATTCCAAGCAAATACACTATTTCTTCCCAGCTATTAATGCTTGCTGCTTGGAAAATACTTCTTTTTGCATGTGTAAAAGGAAAACATACCTGAATCTAATGCTCTCTGGTTGAATGTAGCAAAGGTAATATCTTTTAGCTGAAAGAGATTTGATTACTTGGGGCTACGGTAATGATAATTGTTTTAAAAATCATATCTTGACATTCTTGACCCTTTTCTCAGCTGCATTTTATAGTGCAAGGATGTTTGCAAGGTATTTTTTTGTAGACTAGAACATTCAGGTATTTTATATGGATTGTGGTACGCAATTATTGCATCAGCCTTGCTGTTGCTCTGATCCTATGGATATGGAGCCTGACTATGCCAAGGCTCAAGCTGACATGATTGTCCCTCATTTTAGTAACTTAAGAGTTAAGGCTGCCTGTTCCTCATGGCACTCGTGCAGGCTGGCAGCAGCATCAAAATTTGATCTAACTGAATAAAGACCCTGGAATTTTCCTTTTCATTTCTATGACTTTTGTTTGTTTGTTTTTTTGGGGGGAGGTGTGTTTTGTTTGTTTGTTTGGTTGGTTGGTTGTTTTTTTTTAAATCCAAATCTCTTTCTGCTCTTCAAACAATAAAATGACTGAAGTAGAGAAGCACAGAAGTAAAAGCATGGGTGCTTCCTGTGGTCCTAAATATCTGCACGCACAACAATCCATGTTAAGCAGAATGAGAACTGAAACTATTTAGGCTCCCTCATGTGTCTCCTCTCCTAAATTAATATCATCTGTCCAGTGTAAGCTTAGAGGCCTCTTCTCTGCTATTAGGCCAATGTCACCCATTGGGATAACAGTGACTTCAGAGGTAGCTGGTTTGGTTCCTTGGTGTAATTTGTAAATGACAGGAGGAGGGAAAAGATAACAATAATAAAAAATATCCAGCACCTACATTCCTAACTGATTTTTCTGGTGTGCTAAAAAGATGAGAGGGAAATGTGAAAAACTTCTTTAACAAAGGAAAAGGAGAGATCTAGCTTCAACTCTGAAGGAGCCAGTCAGCAGGGGAAAAAAGTGCAAAATAGGCTTGCGAGTTACGCTGACTTTTATAATATTTAGATGTGAGCGATTGCTCTATTGACGTCAGCTAGCAGGGTGGGATGGCATTCTTCCAGAGCACTTGGTTGTTTTTTTTTCTCATTAGCAAGGAAGAGCTATCAACCTTTTTTCGATATTATGTCTAATTGAAGCCGCAGCTTCTGCACCATGTTTGCATTTCCAGCTACTTGAAAGGATCAAGGACAAACTAAAGGGCCTCCTGTGACTTTCAGAACATTAAAGCTCATAACCTCTGGGACTGATTTTAGAACTTGATAGGGTTTGGTGAGTTTTTTTCCCTCTCCAAATATCTTAATGCTTTACAGAAAAGTGTTTCAGGACCCAATCTGATGAGCCATGTCTCCTTTCTTTTTTTTTTTTTTTTTCTTTGACTCTTTTTTCTGATCAAAGCATCTCAGCAGAGTTTATTTGATGTATCCCTAGCTTTAGCTGTATCATAAGCGATTCGACATAGTAAAAAGGAAGAAAAGCATTTGTGGAAAAAACCAGTTTTCCAAATAAGATGTTTTTTCACTCAAGCGACTAAGAAGCGCACAGGGCAAAGGCTTATACAATTGGTGTTGTTTTGATTCCATTCTCAGCCTTCAAGGAATGGAGCACTTAACCAAGATTTTTTTTTTTTCATTCCTGCTAGCTTTTCGTCTGAAGGTTCTTGTATACGGCCTCTCAGAACTTCCCCTTGCACCGATCTCAGAAAGCCTGCTTATTCCATCCCAATCAAGACTTAAACAAGCGTGAAGCCTATTGTGAGCAAGAGGAAAATCAGGCCAAGTGTGTTTATATTGCGAGTTGTTAATAACAACAACAACTCTTGGCTTTTGTAAAGTACATATCAGGCAAGGAATGCAGAGTGCTTTTAAAACAGGCATTAATTAAGGTTGACAACCTCCACCCTCTTCCTCTGCCATGAAGTTAGCAATGAGCCAGGGATGTTGATTGGCTTTTATTCCCCCTTCCCAAATGGTGACCTGTCCTCAGAATGGTGTGGTGGGTGCACCAGGGCAGGCAAGGGAGAAGATGGGACTTTTCCATCCACTGAGGATCATGCAACCCCCCTCCAGAAGGGGCTTCTGGCACTGAAAGTCTTATGTGACCCGAGAAGAAAATTGACTTTGAGGGAAGGATTTGTGAGATGTGTTTTGACCAGTCTGTAGAAATGGCTGCTGTTCCTTAAGTGTTAGATTTGGGACTCGCTCAATTACCCTGCGGTGGGAAAAGACATTTTACTCACAAGGTAATTGGGGCATGGTGATATGAACAGCTTGGTTGGGCAGCTACTCTTCTCCACTGCATTTCACATCCTGGCATTTTGTCTAGTGATGGAAAATCTCTGAGCTGAGCCAGAATTACTGAATAAGTAATTAAATATTTGCCTTTTGGACTAGAATTGCTAGAATTTTAAAATACTAATAAAGGGGAGCTGAAAACCATTCATGCTATTTATTCTACCTGCTTTCTGTGACTGCAGAAGGAACTTTGGTCATGTACACCTAGAGAAATACATAGTGGCTACTCCGCCCAAGTTGTGTGTTGATGCAGGCACTGTGAATAGGATGTTCTAGTCTCTGATTCAAAACTAAGATGAAGTTATCTGCAGAGTTTCATCAGCTTCAGCAGGCTTTGAACAGGACTAAGATTTCACATACTGAGCTAAGAACTCTCCTTCTCCCCATGCACAGATCCAGATGCTTTTACGTGGACCTGAGCCTTCCCTTGAGCTGCTTGTGGTGGCTGAACCCTCTGACAAATCCACCAGAAAACTCTGCTGCTTTTGCCTGATCATTTTTCTGCTGAAACTGTGAACTGAATTGACTTTTGAGTAGGACCTAGAGAAACTATATATTGATGCATAAAAATAAAGAGAGGAACTACTCATTTGCTCACCAAACAGAGGGTCCTTTGAGGTGTGGTGGCATTTACCAAAGTGTTTTCACTTTTAGACCCCCTCTCCTCTACTCACCAGCTGTTCCTTCCTACAAATCAGCTGGTTGAAGAATATGTAATTTAAAACCTGTTTTGGAAGCTTGCCCAGTGAAACATCAGAGTGTGGAGGGTGTTGAGTCTCTCAACCAGCAGATAATCTACTGAAAGACCATTTTTCATAGGAGTTAAGTTTTAAACACAAAGCGAAAGGTTACTTTGTAAGAAGCAGCTGAAAATATTTGCCTAGACAGAAATACAAATCCCTGGATTAATTTTCTTAAATCCTTCAGGAGGAAGTCTTACCTACTTGAATTATGATATGGGAATGTAAAATACGCTAAATTAGATTTCACCTTGGTCAAGAAATTCTTTGCTAAATAGTCTTGTAAATATTTTGACTGGGACAGTCAGTCACAACAGAAATGCTTTTTTTTTTTTCCTTTTCTTCTGTTTTTTCTGTGCCATGAGCATAAACCATAATATGCTGCAATTCCTGGCTCAAAATCCAGACTCTGATTTTGTATCTCTTCTCACCTCATCAAACTCAGAGGGAGTCTGATTGAATAATATCAAGGTTATAACTGATGGACTTACTGCCTATCTACCTTTACATGATAGAAAAGTATCTTTAAATAAAATTTAAACTTTAGAGCTAAAAGGTCCTTTAAAGTATCTTTTAACAGCCTAATGTAAAGTTATTGCTATATAAGCTTCCAGGTTAATTCAGATCTTCTAATATGGCAATTATTTTAACATATTTATAAATAACATGCAGGGGAGTAGTTGCTTTGCTACTTTTCTCTTCTTATTCTTCAAAGCAGCTAAGCATCCAATCCATGGTTTATAAATTAACAGTTTCCTTGGGAAAGTAAAATTCAGTGTTCAGTGGCATGAACAGTAGCTTGCTGATTTATTAAAGTTAATGTTTATTTCAAAAGGGCAAGGAATTAATGAGAACTATATTGCACAAAACTAGACTGACATACAGACATGAGCGGTGTATTTTTATCAGCTGAGCATGTTCTGGCCATTTCCTATAATGGCCCCTATGATGGGCCATCGCTTCTTACTTCAAAGGACAGTAGGAGAAGTAGGAAGTATTTCTTCCAAGGTAGGAGAGGTTTTTCTTCTGTATTAGTCTTTTCCCTGATCTTTAACATCATTATAACATGTAGCCATCCTGAGGCTTGGGGTTCCAAGCTTTTGTGGTTATGATTGGTGTACACTGAATTATAGATGCAGTATTTGTGTAAACATTTTTTTATTACTCATTATCTGAATTGCCATAATGCCTATGTAAACCAGTTATGGACCAGCTCCTTAGCATGTTACGAGCTTTGTAAACATAGAATAAAGAGATTTTCTGTGCCCCAGAGGGTTTAATTTTTATATGAAATTCTTAAGGTAGCAGATGTTGATTGACAGATGGAAGTTGCTTAATAGAGGCAGCAATGAGATGGATTTTGTTTGCACGATATGGAGGCATACCAACATATCTGACGCTTAACCTCTACCACGCGTACCACAGTTCATAGTTTGAATTTTAGGAAGCAGCCAGGGAGCTGAAGGAAGATCACTGAGGTGACTTTGTGGGTATCAATGAGGAATTCCTTTCCAGCACAAGGGGCAGCATGAGAGAAAGCAAGGAATCGTATCGCAACAGAAAGAGGAGGAGGGAATAAGGGAGGTAATTTATCTGTACTGATGGACTGGAAGTTACGGGAAAAAGATGTGAGAGAGTATGATGCGAGATGACTGGTGATGTGGAACAGCATTAAGTGGTGCTTGGAGAGAGGGAGCACTTCAATATGATTTCCACTTACAGCTAAATAATAGTTAGAAGCAAAAATGCTGAGACAAACACTCCAAACAGAAATTATGTTGGCAAAATTAGGTTACCTTCTGTGTTTGCTTTGGTACCTCAGTATGTTGTTGTTGATGTATAATATATATCTATATTATATATATATATAATATGTTGTTATACCAACTGATAGCTAATTTGTAACCCACTGGTTTGGCAAAATCAATGTCCCAGTTGGGCAGCTCAGCCCATGAAATGCATGTTAGATATGCCTTGAAGCCATAGTTTCAGACATATATATTATGATCCTCTATAAGGAATATATAGTTGGTCTATATAGACAAATAGTTTTGAGTAGTATGACTCAGCACAGCACAGCCGTAAGGGACATATTTTGACTTATAGGAGTAACTTTTCAACTTAACACGTAGCAATATTTTTTTTCTCAGGTAGGAAAAGATCCAACTTGTTTTCACCTCTTTGTGTGTGGGACAAAACCAGGATTAGGAAAAGAGCAATCAAAATACACAAAGGAGTTGCGTATGAACCGTGTGGGAATATAATGAGACTTGATTAAGGAAGACACGATGCTTAGAGCAGACTTTCACTGACTTGATTTATTTCCATGCAGTTCTTTCCTCCAACATAACTTCAGTGCAACTGGCTTCTCTGGAGCTACTCTTTTAAGCATTCTCCCCATTTCATATTTCCTATGCGTGGTATCTGAGAAATCCACATTTATATTGAAATGTCAAGAATAGCAATCACACTAACAGAAAAGGATTAAGTCCTTATGGTTTATTTTCTACCGTTTACGGAGTAGTGAATAACAATTCATAAACCTATCTCTCTGCTCTCAGTTCACGGTGCCCCATATTACTAAAATCATTTGGTTTCACAAATCTGATTATGTTCATACTATTTCTGAAACAAGACATTTCCCTTTCTGTTATCTTGGATAATACAATTTCCAGCGTGCATTTAGAAGATCAGAGAACATCAATGACTACAGCTGCTCCTATTTTTATGGTGCGTATTGTTCATGGTTCTCCACAGCTAGAGATGACTTAGTTATAAGGTTTAATAATCAGAAGCATATAATAACATAAGGCATGCTATACAATCAATTACAATAAATGACTTTATAGCCAATATCTAGCAATTTCCTGTTATTCTTATCTCAATTATTTTCAACAGAACAAATTGCCTAAGGGTGATTATGGGTGTTTTATGAGCAGAGCAGTGTGACCTTAAGGCTGCAGGGGCAACGCGTGAAAAGGGACAGAGAGAGCCTCGAAGATCTCCATCCGTACTTCCTCATCATTGCATCTCAGTAGGGGACGTGTGAAAGGTCCCCACCTTGGTTGTGCATATCATAGTCCTGAGACTCTCTGCACTAGTTCACTAGTTCACTAGTGCTAGTTCACTAGCAGCCTATGGTGGTCAGTGAGGCTGAGGATGGTGGTTATGCCAATGTCTAACTGCTAGACATCTATGAGTTGACTTATAAATTATTACATGAAAAAGCAGTATCCAATATTCAACTATTTTATTAGCCGTCTGAGCCTTTGACCATTTCTCTGTAGCAATATGAACTAGAACGGTCTTTGAGAGAGAACTGAGATTCTCCTGCAACCTCTCTGCGAAACAGTAAGTACAAAAGATCACAGGGATGCCACTGAAATGATGATAGCACTTGGCAACGTGTCCTGTGTCGCTGGCTCTGAAGCAGCAGGCTGAAATCACAGGAACGTGCTGTGAAAGGCCATCTTGTAAATGCAGGGAGAGACACTTGGTGCACCCGAAAATATGTAATGTGAACTATGACACTGGCAAACTTTGAAGTTCATTTTATAAAAGAAATTAAAGTGCAAAGCAATGGAAAAAATTGGCCCAAATCCTGTACGTAACAGGAATTACAGTTGAGTCCACAGGTCTCTGTTTAAAGTTCAGGGAATTAACTAGAAAATTCCCTTTCACTTCAGCGTGTGCATAGCAGTATTCAAGAACACTGAGAGTGTAGAACAGCTATGGATCCTCCTGGCACACACAAATCCACCCCAATTTCAGACTTTCACAGGCTCTGGTACCTAAGCAAAGCTTTGGTCTGCTCCTTTTGCCTGTGTTCCCCCCTTTCTAAGCGACGCTGCATTCATACATTGCTGTGGTGACCTTCACTTCAGCAGAGAATGTGCAGTCCCCAGCAAACAACTAAAGGTGTTTTCTCCATCCTGCACATTGTCAGCTTCCATTAGTATAGGATGGAGCGACTGAGTTTAGATCCTGCGCTCCGGGCTCTCAAACACTCTTCCCATAAGACATCAGGCCAGTCTAAATCAATGAATTGTTCTTGTAAGAAAGAGAGACTCAAGCTTTCTTGTTCATAATTAGAATACTTCAGCTGGACCCTGTGCTGTAGAAAATCAATTCATTTTAATGTGACAAGTCTAATTATGGGAACTTCTTAAGTTTTTATATAGTGATAACTGAGGCTTGAAAATACACTACAAAAACATGTTTGGTCAGGTTTCAACAGGCTTGGAAAATGTTACAAGAAAATAGAACAAGCTAACTAGAAAGTGAAAGGGAAATGATTTGCTATTCTTTCACAAAGATGAAGAATTTATCTATTTCCATTGGTGCAAAGTAGAGAAAAAAAAATTATAAAATGAAGCAGCAGAAAGTAATGCGGTTTTAAAGTAAGCTATTTCTATGACAAAAGGTAGATTATCGTTTGCTTTTTTTTTTTTGCTTTATTTCTCAAAATGGAATTGAAAGTCTGTTCATTGGAAGCTTTTACTTAATAAGGGACTAGTGAAATGAGTGAAGAATTTCAGTTCAAGCGGTGTTTTTTGTTGTTGGTTTTGGGTTTTTTAAGCAAATTTTGAAATGTTATTTTCTTGCATGAGCGATGTTTCTGTCATCACAGCCCTCAGTATTGTGGAAATGAAGGCAGAGAGTGGGTAGGTCTGTTAAAAAATGTTTTGCTAAATAAATCACGACGAAATTTTTTTAAAATATTACTTGCCAGTTAGAAGACTGTAGAAGTAAAGAATCATGTCCAGGCTCGTGCATTTGGTCCGAAATTCATGCTACTGACCTGAGGGCCAAATTTAAGGCCCCAAGCTCTTTGGGCTTTTTTTGGAAGCGGGATGCTGTGTGGGGTGTGTTGTCCCTGGTAGGCTCTCCACATCAACTCTGGAGGATGGGTTTTAGGCACCAGGGGTCTGACCCCTGGGGTTCAGAGCCTGAGGATCAGATCTGACAAGTCCTGACATGTGATTTTCACAGATTATCTTCAGATGGGCAACTTCAGTGATTTCAAATTTGAAAATAACTTTTAAAAATACTGTATCCACATTCAAAGGTGCCTGGCTTGCTGCAAATCGGAATTAGTTTCTGACGCTTTGGCTTTTTGGAAGTATTAGACTAGTTCTAGTCTTCACAGGTGGCAAATAAAGTGCTTGCAATAAAGTGCTTTTCAGGCTTTCTGCTTTTCCTTTAGAGGTTGCTATGTCCCATCTGAGACTGATCTGGTGAGCAGAAGTTCTTACACATAGCACTACTTTTTAGTCTAAACGAGCTCGTGTTCTGCAGCTCTGCATTGTGGTGGGACTCTACAATTTTTCCGAGAAGTAATTCTTTTTATACAACTCCTAACCTTTCTGTCTTTTAGGCAATGATCAAAAAAATCCAACTTGTCAGCAGCTCTCTCTCAGATCAAAGAGGAAGGGGTAGTGGATTGTTAACAATAGACTACCATCCTCTATCTGAACAGGCTGAAATTATGATGAGGTAGAAGGTGGGGACACATTTTTGACGTATGGTTCTGTGCCGGAGCTTGAGCATTTTGAAGGTTTAACATGAGCCATTGAAGGTATTTCTCTGTATGAATAGGAAGGAGGTTTTGCCTTAGTGAAAATCATGTTATTTAGTCCTATATTAATCTTGGCAAAATTCTGAAACAGCAAGAATGTTAATACATTGTTCCCTCAAAACATACTGGTATAGCAAAGGATTTACCCACTTGCTTAATACTTAGTGTTAATTGAGGCTTATTCATTTCCTTTAAATTAACTGTTTTCAAATGTTTTGTTTATTTTGGACCTAAAATTTTTTATTATGCTTCAGTATAGGCAAAGCTTCATTAGGGAAATACTGATTTCAGATTCTCCTCATATAGCCTGTCCTTTGGAGATCGTGGTCCTTTGAAATAGGTTCTCTGTGTATTATTTTTTGAGAGTATTGCCTAGCTGGGAACCCAGGACAACTATTTTGTTAGTTATTTTCCTCAAGTGACAATATATTGCATGTTTACAAAGTAGATGTATCAGCTGCTAGTCTGTGAAAACCCTTAGGACTCAGTCTTCCATGTTTATACATGAAAATCTCCAAGTGAGGACCCCAGCAAGACTTTTTTAATGCACCCCATCGGGTTCATTGAACAGCCTGTTTGACTCATAATAACTTCACAGTCTGAAACTGATCTTACTGCTTGTGAGAGAATGCAGTGGAAAATGTGTTTTATCAACACTTGCTTCACTAGGAGGAAATTTAATCCATGGCACTCTGGTCCTTAGCTTGACAGATCCAGGATATGAATGTTTTATCAGAAATTTTCCGAACAGGAAGGGACTTATTGACCATTAGCAAACTTCTCAGTGATAAAGCAGAAGAATGTGGGAGTATTTCATTTTAAGCCTCGCACCTGGACTTTGAGAGCTCATAAACAGATGGGTTTTTTTCCTAATTTTAGAATCATCAGTCCTTATGAATCCAGCTTAGACATCCTGAAGACCTGGCATGGAAACACCAGAAGTGCCAGACTGGTGGACTTGGACGCATCAGGATACTTAACATTTCTTCTTGTCAAATCAGTGTCTTTATTTTTGGCTATCCAGTGGTTTTTAATGTCTCATGCTACTCTCTTTAAAAAGTTGTAAGAAAAACTCATAGGTGTTCAAGTAACTTTGCATCTCTGCAAACGCTGCACTCACACTGTTAACGTAATT
Source organism: Steatornis caripensis (assembly GCA_013398225.1). NCBI lineage: Eukaryota > Metazoa > Chordata > Aves > Caprimulgiformes > Steatornithidae > Steatornis > Steatornis caripensis. The sequence goes on along the minus strand of VZSC01001145.1, from coordinate 288,108 downwards.
GGACATCTGCAGTTCAGAATTAGACCTGCATAAGACATAAGAGCAGTGAAAGTATATTCGTATGAGTTCAGAAGTTTTTTGTCACTTTCCTTCTAACTCAATGATCACATGTGAGTCTTATGAGAGAGAATTTACTCAGGTTTTGCTGGAGTTAAAATCCACCCAGTCCCTTGGTATTCTTTTTGACATTGTGTTTTTATATTCGTATGATCTTAGTTCTTTATAGGCATTACATTGTGGACACCTTTTCAAAACACCTAAGAAAACTGAGGTCTGACTGTGTTCGGAAATAGCAAACTAACTGTGATAAATCTGGCTTCTTCTCATCTTTGTGGAAATAAATACTGAATCTTACAATTAAAGGAAGCTCAACACCTCTCTTAGACTACTTAGCTGACAACACTGTAGCTGATAAAATTATGGTATAGATATACCTGTGCCTAAAATATATCAATAATCAAATACTTCTCAACCTCTAATTTGTCATGTAGGGTCTAGCACAAATCTCATTTTCTTAACTACTCTCAGTGCACCAAAATATACATCACTTAATTCTTGGCCACAGTTGTGTTGATAATTCTTTACAATTAATGAAATGTAAATCATAGCAGCTCTTGGATGTGTCCTGTGGCCCAGGATAGCACACAATACACTTATTAAATGTTAAAACATGACCTATGCTCATGCATCATAATCATCCATTGATGGATTGATAGCATCCATCCTTCTGAGACAAGGTGGCCATTTGTAACTTTTACAGTAAATGCCCCAGTATAAGGACAGTGTCCCTAAATGACACTTTGCAATCCAATATGTTCTAGAGATACTGAGTATATATTGTTACCATGAACAACAGCACAATTCTACTTTCTGCTTTAGCAAATTCTGAGCACTACTAGGGTTTAGTTGTTTAACTAGTTTTTTTCATACTTAGACCGTTGTGCTAAAGGTCTCCTAGGAGCAGAATCAGTGCTAAGCATCAAATACAAAGGCAGCTGTTAACACAGGAGAAGCCCCCATGTCCACATGAGACCTTTTCTATAGAGATATATTTGAAATTATTAACCCTGTCCTCTCTGTTGGCAGGAGAGTTTCTATTTTCATGTGCATTAAAACAGTGACATCATGTGGGTTTTATATATATATAAAACCTATGTGATTTATATATATATATATATATAATTACCCAAAAAGTTAATGCTTTTGACCACTTTCTATGAGTTTAAGGAAAGATTTGCTAGAACAGAAATCAGTATTTTATTGTGGTACCCAGCAATGATAGACAGGGCATAAGAGTCCATAAGAGTACCACAATACAACCAAGAATATTCCATTCTTCTACAACATATCAAGAGAAATCCTCACCTTCGTGAAGTCATTGCAATTTTTGCAGTCAATCACATTGATTCATCTACCAGACTGCATGAAACCCTGTAATGAAATATGTTTCATTAATAACTTTTGGATAGAGAACTATATGAGAAGGCCATACCCTGTTGTTTTCAAAATGAAGTTATTCAACAATAGGAACAAGTGTATTTCTGTTGGAAGAGTATCAGAGGTGAAAGTGGCTTCTTTGGACTTTATATGCCTTTCAGGGGTCAAAACACTGTGTTAAGTTGCAATACACAGCCTGACTTTCAAATCGTAAGTAGAAGTCATTGAGCTCTTTTAAAATGGTGTTGCAAGGCAGTCTGAAGATCTCATCTATCTTACATCCCTAGGGATTGAAAGCTGGAAAACTTGGAGCCTGTGAAAGGATATCTGGAGGATCAATAATCTGTAGACAAAGATCACAGAGGATGTCTGTATCGGGAAAATGTAGAACATGCCTTTTTCTTAAGTGAAAGGAGGTTCTTGGAAGCAGGACTCTGTGTGTGTATATTCCCAGATTCTATACGGTGAAAATAAAGGGAGGCTGGTGGGGGGAAGCACTGCAGCTGAGTTGATGTAGATTTTTGTAACAGAAACTGAAAACCTAGGTGAAACAGCAGAGTATTCCCTACATTATGTAAAACCGATTACTCAGTCACTAGTAGAAGAGGGTAAACATTCACATCTTTTGAATAAGGTTTTTTATTGCTCATGAAAGCATTTCAGTGTTTCAAAATAAACACTAGAGCGTGACCTTAATGCTGTAATATCATAACTACCTCTCACCATCTTCTCTGTGTTCCTTTGGGGAACATTCAGCCTTTGATTCAACGTGGTTTCTCAAGGAGGTTTCTGTAGCTTGGTATCAGCCTTCAGGATCTCATGGGAGGATGCAGTGCTATTCTGCTGCCTTGTGTGGTGAGATGTAGCTGTCTACCTCCATCTTAGCCACACTCAACCTGTTTTGAGACAGGAGAGAGATAGGAAGCCCAACTCGGAAAACACCACGCTGTTCAAGTCTTGAAGTTGGCACTAAAAATCTAACAAATGTTATCCAGTTTCAGGGCATCATTACGGCCCTCAGTGAGGCCTGATGAGTTCAGGAAAAAGGCTTACTTTGAAGAAAGAGTGTAACAGATGTAAAATTAGTCACGTTGGTGTGTGGGTGCATGTTCTCTGGGAACTGGGAAGAGACCTCCAGCTAAGTTGACACGGTAAGAAGCTCCCCAGGCTATAGGTAAAAGGCTTCCTCCTGCTGATTTCCAACACATTCAACAGAGCCAGCAGGACAGGGCAAAACAGATTCAAAGCAGAGATTGTATCTGGAGTACGATTTTAAACCAGTTCCGTATTTACTCATCCACTAGGCAGCTCTGGTGAATCTGGTGGCAGAGGTGGGCAGATTAAAATGTCCGTCTTCAGGAAAAATCCTCCTCCCGTTAAATGTGCAGTAGAACGAAAACATAATTTGTAGAATTTTCAGAATTTGAATGAGATTAAAACAAAATGATGTCGCTTTTGTAATCCTTAAAATGAAATCCAGAGCACTCCAAGGCAAAACTGGGGAAACAGAGGTCAGAAGCAAGCGGGCAAAAATTGGATGTTACTAGCAATAAGGGAGTATTTCTGATACGACGTTCACTTTCACCTGAAGTACGATTTGCTACTTTGATATATTTTGTGCCATTTGTAGATTATTGTTCTTAAATTAGGTATGGTGATTAAAAATCTGTGTGTCCAAACCCAGCCTTGTTACAGATGGTACACAGAAAGTGTTTCTACTTATTCAAACATTCACTTTATGTTTACAGATCTACAATTGAGTATATTGTTGGGACCCTCTACTGTGCAGGTCAAAAAGAAACAAGCCAACATATACTCAGATTTTAGTGACTAAATGTACCTGTGACAAATTACTGGAATGCTTTAACTATTGTCTTGGAAGAGAGGCTGAATGAAGTCAGACTGGGAGAAGTCTGTACCAGGACTTTTCTATCCAGAGTGATTAATTAGACTTCTTTCATGTGCGCTTAAAACAAAAAGGAGTAAGATCTTTAGAGGCAAGTGAGTCAATAAGTTGTCAGCAGTAAATTGTGTGGCTGATGTATGGTATCTCATGGAAAATGATGCATGAGGGGCTGATCATGTGCTAGAAGGAACTTCAGGACACAATGATAATTTAGTTGAAGGAAGGAGAATAACAATAATTAAAATACAATAAAAAATTCCCTCTACAGCCTGAAAACAGCAGTAATAACAGCCCAAGAGGTAGAAGGACATGCAGTATGTGAGAGTTTTAATGTGATAAATCCAGGACCTTTAGCCATATCCTCAAACGTGCTGCTTTCAAATTTCAATCTTCTTGACTGCTAGGAGAACCTTGAAGCATAGAATGTGAATGAGTGATATTTCTTCAGCTTAGCTATTCCAAACTGAAAACAAAAAAGAGCAGTACAATTCCAAGTAACGATCAAGCAGCAATCTCAATAAGAGGAAGAGTTTAGACCCTTTTCTGAGCCTTAGGCTAGCTGATACTTTGTGTTTAGAGGGCCAAAGCCTGATTAATCCTGGCAGCGGTACCACAATGTATATCAGAGTGAAGGGATGTTCTGAATCCTTCATTTGGCCTTTTCTGTCCTTCTGTACTAAAGAATATTAAAAATTTATCAATTCCAACCCTTAACACTTGGTTGTCTTTACATTGTAAATGCAATAAAAATGGCATCCAAGTGTAATTGAGGATCAGTTCTGTCAACGTTTACGATTAAGATTTTAAAGCATAACAGGGATATGAATGTTTTTACTATGTCTCACTCCTACGGACTGTTGAGATAGTCAAAAGAACACTTTCCATTAAGCATAAAGATAATGCCACCCTAAAAGAAAAGGGAGTAATAAATACAGATTCTTCTTCTTGAATGTTACTTGTCACCATCATACTCTGTGAAAAACTTAGCATTTCATTTGTTCAGTTTCCAAACGGATGCTTCTCTCTCTTTCCCCAAGTAGCACAGAACAATTTACAGTAAATATTACTTATATGTGAAGATGCACCCATCAGTTACGGTAACCCTTGAAGGCTTATGCAGCACCAGGTGCAAGAACTGCAGCATCTCAGAGCTGAGGGCAAGGATACTGTCAATAAAACACTCCTCAAAAGTCTACAATAAATTCTGAACCCACGGTTACTGTACAGATATATGTATGCACGCTTTGCCCAACTGAGTTTTCAATATCTGCAGGGGTGGACATTCTCAGTCTGTATGGACACCTTGTTTCAGGGCTTAACCAAAACTTTTTTCTAGTGTTCATCTGGAATTTCCCTTGCTGTAATGTTCAAAAATTGCCTCTCATTCTTTCCCTTTGTACCACCAAGCGGAGTCTAGCTCTGTCTTCTCAAAAGCCCTCATTGAGCAGTAGAATACTGCAACTGGATACCCTTTACATGTCTCGAAGGCAAAGTCCAAATTATGTAAGGATTTAGTTACATACTTATTTTATCTATTTGCTTCCACATAAATTTTAAGGAATTTCTAAAATATTATGTATAATTTGTGCATGTTATTAAACATACCAGTATAAACTGAGTACGAAAAGTACAATTCTGTTAGATTAGCTGGTTAGAGTAGATTTTGTAATATTAATCTTTAAAGTTTAAATTCATAAGTGTCACCAAGAAAGAGATATTATTACATACAAAGGACTACCATCTTTTGAAAAGGCAGTATTTGCACTCCATTGAGATGACAGTCTGGAATAAGTGTGAATAAGTGATAAAAATATGCAATACAATCATTCCATGCTCTATGAGTTCAATTTTTGACAGATTCTGATCTCTATATAAACTGTGATTTCAGTTTTCTTTTAGTCCCATAGACCTTAATAGTTTCATTAGAAATACAAGCCCCAAATAACGAAAAATTGTCTCAAAATGGAAAATAAAAATCTCCTTTTCTTCCTCTCCAAATGCAGTATTATATAAAACTACAGCTCAAGCACATATTTCATATTTAGTTGTTTGGGCTTCTCAGGCAGAAGCCCTGCACTGGCAAACAGAGCCAGTGGTGCATGCGCTGCCTGTGTTTTATGGGGCCCTGTGATTTAGTGAGTAGTCTGTTACAGCCAGTTGACAGAAGCCAGCTGGAAGATGCCCAACACTACAAGGACGTACCAGATTACGTACTCATACGAAGCCTGGTCATGTCGTGTACATGCAATAATTCTGTGTGTTCAGGTCTGCTGCTGAATTGTGTGCTAGTCTTGGGGACAAAAAGCCTGCGTCCCTTTCTTTTGTCTGCTCTCTGCTCATTCTAATCTCTTCGCCTAGGGGCAGAGTTTAGGAGTGAAGTAGCAGAGGAAGGTCAGCCAGGGAGCTCTGAGGCAAAGCGACCATGCTCAGCGCCATGGGACTGGATGGGATGCATCCACGTGGTGCTGTGGGAAACGGCCAACGTCATTTTGAGGCTGCTGCCATCATCCTAGAGAGGTGGTGGCAGTTAGAGGAGGTTCCCCATCACTGGAAAAGGACAACATCGCAGCCATGTTCAAAAAGAGGAAGAAGTCAGGGAACTACCAGCTGGCCAGTCCCTGGGAAGATCACAGAGCAAACTCTCCCAGGAGTTATTTCTTCTAGGGAGAAGGTGACTGGGAACTGCCGATGTAGGTTTCCTAAGAACAAACGTGGCTTGTCAAACCTCATTGCCTTCTGTGATGAAGTGACTGTTTCAGTGGACAAGGGTGGAGCAGTGGGCATACCTTCACTTTAACACAGCTTCCAGTGTGGTCTCCCACAGTATCTTTGTAGTCAGACTGGAGACATACAGACTGGATGGATGAACTACAAGGTAAGTATCAAACTGGCTGGACTGCTGAGCTTCAAAAGTAATGGTCAGCAATTGAAAGCCAGTTGACGTCTGGCTACTAGCAACATTCTTTAGGTTTCAACAGAGGTGCAGTAATGTTTAATGTATTTGTTCCCTGTTAATGGGACAGAGCCAACTTTTGCAAGCTTGCCAATGACACCAAGCTGGGCAGCAGGGCAGGGAGACTTTCAGAACCTGGAGATTTCAGAACCAGAGCTTGACTGGACAAGGCCTTGAGCAACCTGATCAAACTCTGGAATTAACCCTGGTGTGGGCAGGGATTGGACCAGATGATCTACAGAGGCCCCTTAGAACTTACATTATCCCATGATTCTATCTACAGTATCTATGCAAGAAGCACATGTTGTATATACACAATAAATCTTTTTTGTTGGGGAATGTCCAACTTCATGGTAGGGACAGAGCTGCACAAAGCCCTTCATCCACTGAAATTATGCTCCTACGTGAGCAGCTGTGTAAGATTTATAATTTTAAGCATGCTTACTCTATTGCTTATACGTGCAGAATCTGCTCATCTTTAAATCATAAAGTCATTTTGTTCCTCACAGACATAATGAACCACAAGAGACGCCATTAATAATGTACCCTTCTAGATGTCCTAAATTTAGAAATGGTATGCTAAAACAATATATTTAGCTATCGATCATCCTTTAAGCAAGAATTCATCATACTTTACAAATAATCTCTTTTTGTCTCTGCAACTCTGTCTAATATAAAGGTGCTGCCTCTGTCAGCTTCTCCTTCATAGTAAAATTTATTTTAATTTCATGCTGATTTGGGCCATGCAGTTAGTAGAGAGAAATTCAAAGTGGTTAGATACAACTTGGACTAGTCTAGAAAACCGAAAATGCTGGAGGGTAAACAACTTCTTTGCGTAAATAAGTGCATGAGAACTTGATTTCCAACTAAGTGATTGCCCACCTTCTGTATGATACCATCTGTGTGTATTAACTTCAGTATAACTTTCTTGACTGTCTCCAAGAGTGAAGTGAAAAGGGTTACAGACAGTCAAATGGTAGACTCTACCTGCTCTAGAGAAACTGCAAAGCAATTTTAAAGTTAGAAACAGTTAAGCTATGGATTTCTGAAGTCAAAGGGAATTTCTTAAAATCATATTAATAATGCTGATTATATATTAACATAAGATTTAAAAAAGAAATCCAGAAATAAACCTGCCAAAGAAGTCTCTCTCAACAGATTACTGAGCATTGCTGATGGAAAGTGTACAGAAACTGAGAGAACAGAGGTCATGAGAGACCCATTGGACATGATCAGTAGAAAGCCCGGTCGTTACGACTTTTGTGAGTATCTGAAACAAGGACAGAAATGTGAGGCCTCTGTGTAAATGGAGAGGTGAGGGGATTTGGCCAGTTTTTTGGCTAAGGCAAGGTTTTCTTTGATTGCTATACTTGCATCTCCAAAAGGTGAAAGCTGACTGAGTTTATCCTATTCTGTATCTGACAAGTATGGTGTAAGAACAGCCATCAGGAGCCTGTTTATGTGCCTGGCAGCACCCTTTTGTGACCGCAGCTGTAGGCCAGAGACTTCCTGAGGGGTTGGGCAGGGGACGGGACCTACTTCTGAGTCTGCCCAGGGCACGAGCAGCCCCAGGCTGCTGAAGTTAGTTTCTACTAGCGAGCAGAGGCGTTTCACCTCCTCCTTTTCTGCTCAATCTAGGCAGCTGGCAGCTCTGTGGTTGTGTTGGGTCCTGCAAGGATTTCCATGCTTTCTGGATGCAGGGATGAGAAAAGGAACATAAAGAAGATAGGTGGTGAAGCTGCCTTGCACTGCATCTTGAGAGATGTGAGCTGTGAGGATGTACATTACCATGAGGGCCCACACTGTTGGTTACTGTAGCTCGTCTGACAAAGACCTGGATAATCTGTTGTGCTTCGATTACTACCAATTAGCTATCCATACTGTGATTCATTTGGTGCCGTTTCTGTTCCTTAATTCCTACAAAAATAAAATAAGAAGTTCTAAACCAAATTATTTTGTTTCTAATGTAATTACCACTAATGAACAGCTGCCAAAAAGACAATTTGGTCTAGATAGTGTAATAACAATTTGCCAATGGACAGCAGTGTAAATGAGCTGTCTGTCATGCAGCACTTTCTCAAATTAAGAACCAAAAAAAGACAGATCTTTTCCTTCTCCTGATTTTGCTCTTGCATGAACTCAATTGAACTGGTGGTAAAAAAACATCACCATAAGCTTATACACGAGATAGAGAGTGACTGATATGTGACTCAGGAAAGGAGCCAGAGACCAGAGCACGTAACTGCTCAAAATAGTCTACGTGCTTTATGCTGCCAGCTCGCTTACAACTGAGAGTAAATGAGGTGACAAGGCAGCTCTCCATAGGAATGAGCGTACAAAGTTTGAAGCTTGAATATCATCTTGAAAATGCTCATTAGCCTGTGCCAGAGGAGAGAATAGATACTCAGGCCAAGATCAACTCAGAACCCTGCAAGCAGACACAGTGCTGTTGCTTAGTGCTGGGAGCCAGTTCAAAGCCAATCCTCCTGACCCAGCAATAAAACATCTAAATTCTTACCCTGAAACTCAAGCACAGCATGCAGGTAACTTGCTGCGAAATCTTGAGCAGTAAAGCACCGTGTTTCACATGTTTATGTTACAAGTTTGCNGAGAATAGATACTCAGGCCAAGATCAACTCAGAACCCTGCAAGCAGACACAGTGCTGTTGCTTAGTGCTGGGAGCCAGTTCAAAGCCAATCCTCCTGACCCAGCAATAAAACATCTAAATTCTTACCCTGAAACTCAAGCACAGCATGCAGGTAACTTGCTGCGAAATCTTGAGCAGTAAAGCACCGTGTTTCAGATGTTTATGTTACAAGTTTGCCTTACAATTTATTTTAGTCTGAAAAAGCAGTCTTCTGTACGACTGGACCTGCTTGCAGGACTGATTTTACGTTTTCCACATACTTCTTTTTCTGCTTCAAATGCATCAGCTGTGTTGCTGGAATGTCTACCTGCATAATCTGCTGAATCACTTATTTGAGAATGTCTCAGTAACAACCTATAAACAAAGAACCAGAGAAGAAACTGGTTCTTCAGAAGACAGCTGCTTCTGTGCCCTGCCCCTCTTCAGCTCTCCTTTTGAAAAGAGGGGGACCACAGGGCTTGGAGGTGGGATGGAGCGCGGAGAGGTTGCTTGAGCTGTTGAAGTGCCAGATCAAAGCTCTTAAAAAAAAAAAAAAGAGAAAAAAAGAAAACGAAAACAAACCCTGTGAGTTATTTGAACTCCATTAGCTTGACTCAGGAATTTCTATGTGGGGGTTTCTGATTTCAATTAATTTTTGGAGCAGGTGGTGCTTTCCTGCGCGTTGGCGGTGTGTGTGCCCAGCCTCTCTGATGCTGGCATCCCCTTCCAGCTTGCTGCTCACCCGCCTTGCATCGCACCTCTTGCAGCCTTGCAACAGGGCAGATCTTGTGGGCAGCTCCCAGTTGTTGCCCGTCCTTCGTTATTTCAGGTGGGACGGCAAAGAAACAGTGTGCTTCAAATCATCCCAGTATCTGCAGCACCAGCACGCCGTCCAAATAAACATTTTTATCCCTGCGGGAGTTTGGCAGCTGGCTTGCTCCTGCCTTCTCTCACAGCCCAGGAAATCCAGAATTTCTTTCCAAGACCAGGCCGAAGCAGATATTGCTGTAGCAGTGCGAGGAGCCAGATTTATATGATTGCAGAGGACAAATTACAAAGAAAGGAGTACCTGGAAAAGAAAGAAAAGTAGGGGTGTGCATACATTAATGTCACTGTGATTTCTGTACGGAAGAGTTCAAAGCATGGTCAGAATAAACAGTGTGGCTGAAGGCAGGGAGATAGCAGGATGGGGTTGAGGGGCGAATTCTGCTTGTGAAAGAGTGCCGAGTGCTGGTACAGGACTAACGCCAGTTTAAAAGGTTGTTTAATTCGGCATGTTAGCAGCAGGACCCTTCTTTGCTTGAAGATCCTTTTCATAATGTCCAATATATGACAATGTTAACTTTCTAACAAAGATCAGACAGCGCTCTACACATATCTTCTGCTGTTTTAACGTAATAACATTTTGCAGTTATTGATTAACCATACCATCTTTTAAAGAAGACAAAATGCTTACCTGTGGTAAAATGTTTAGTTCACATAATCCAGATTGCAAATGCTTTTGCTTGAGAGCCCATATTGCTACCCGATGCAAATTGTCATGTGGTCCTTGGTTTGGGGAATCGTACACTGAAGTCCACCTTGGTGTAACCAGGAGTAGAAGCGAATGGGTGTGAAGTGGGATGTAGGGCAGCAGAGGATGACTGTGCATTTTTAAAGTTGCCTGGTCCCTTTTTACGTGATGTGGATGACCTCATTCATTTGATGGCACGTAATGTTTATTCTACCAGTCTTTTTTTTTTTTCCCCTTCTTTTTTCTTCTTTTTCCCTCTTTAAAGGGAATGGAGGCTTACGAGACCATGCTGTGCAGAACTGTAATACATTTGCCTGTGCATCCATTCCTTTCCTAGAAGCTTTTTGAAGCCATCAGTTACTTTCAATACAACTAATAGTGAGGTTTCTGTAAGGCCCATGAAAACAGGTAGGCAGATAAAGGTGCAGAACAACCATGGTTCTCTTACCGCCTAGGCAGTCGGAGCTTGTGCTTCGTTAGGGAGTCTGGGCAGGAGAGGGGCCCCACAAAATGCTTGCCTGGTGGCAAAAGCTTTAGTCAGAACTTGCACCTAAGACAGCAAGCAGGAGGCAGAAATCAATAAGAAACCTGGCTTCATTAGCACTCCTGCTCCTACAGCTGTTTGCCTTTCCTTTACGTGTTATGCAAAGGCTTATTTACGCCACTGTTTTCTAGCTAGTGTTCACTTCTCATCGACCTCATTTTGTCTCCTTTTTTTTTTAATATATTCTATAAAGGGTCCTTTTTCCTCCATCGTTCACTCCTACTCTCAGTTATTTCCTAGTCTGCTGAAGTGTTTTCTACCTTGCACCTCATTATACACCCAATTCTGATTATGATGTGGCACATGTAAACAATTTATATTCTGTGTAAATTAGTTGAGCTGGTTTCTAGCACTTAAAGAAAAGCTCCTTCAGACAGGCAGAGAGAAAGAAGCAAACAGCCTTGAAAAGCAGACAGACATCAGAGACAGGCAAGATAAATGGCCCTGATTTTGTTCACATGCTGTGTGGGATATGAGGGAAGGTAGATTAACTCTCTCCTCATTTAGTTAAGGGTTCTCACTGATGATAATAGGAGTGTTTTTCTCCTCAAGCGAGGAATGAGTGAAAACCCAAGATTTGGAATTGAATGTATTTCCAGTTGTTTATGATTTTGGCTAGCAAGATACTTTAGCATTCACTGTCGTTTGCCCTGCAGCCTTAAAGTGTAAATTATTTGAGGCGGAGTAAATATTCTTTGTTCCATTTGTGCAGTGCCCAGTACGGCGCGATACTTATCCATGGCTGTGGCTTGTGTATTGCATAGATGCAAAATAAGGCTAATAAAGGCAGCCGAAAGCACAAAGTTCTTATTTCTCTTTTTTTTCTTCTTCTTCATGAAACGAATTACATGTTGAGAGGTGTGTGCATGTGCACACACACAAGATTCTGGGTGCTGAAAGACATCAGCTTGCAAGAACAGGCACCCCGTGTTAGTGCTCGTGGCTCTGGGAGGACAGCGCTGCTTTTCATTGTTGCTTGTTTCTTTAGGAATGGGAATTTCCAGTTTAACACACCTTCACGTGCTGAACTATACAGTATGGAAATTCTTTTATATCAGCAAGGAAATATGTCCCTGGATGCTTGTTAGTGTAGTAATCGTGAAAAGGTGAGTTTTTTTACTTTATACTTCACCTGAGAAGATTTTTCAGGTGTGAATCACCCTAATACTACTTACTGCATAAGCACTGATCATGTAAAGGACTTAAGAGGGTTGGAGAAAATCATGCAAACACCTGCTTGGTGGTTTTCTTATAGGTAATCCCAAAGCCAGGGTTCGCTGAATTTTTTTTAGAAGTAGCAATAGTATAGCAGCACCAGTGTAGTACTGTGTCCAAAAGAATTATCTTTCCTCATTGGGAGGACACCAGACTGCTTTGTTTTCACTATAATTTTATTGGACTGATCCTCTACTTAGATCTTTTCTTTGGAGACAGGGCAAGAATGATTGAGACATGAAGAACCTTCTCCTCTCAATTCAACATTTAGCTTGCTTTTCGTGAACTGCTGCAGACTGACCACAGATAAAACAAGAAAAGGTGTTCCCACTCCTGTGGCACCACACGGTAAGTTTTGCTCATATGTTAATGATTAAAATGATTTAGGGCCAAGACCAAATTTTCTTGTCATGCACCCCTGGCAGGTGAGCAAGGGCTGCTAAAAGATTTTTGATTGGTTTTAACCCTTCTTTACAGCGCACAGTGCCATCCATTTCCGAGGTCATCTTGGAGTTTTACCTAGAAAATCTAAGGAGGTCTGAAATACAGCAGGGCCCTGGACATTTTGTGACATGCCATGGTTGTAGCATATGATGACTTGCTGTCGTTAACACATTTCATACAGTGTGCAGGGAGGGTGCTGTGTATGGAGAATTGCTCCCAGGCACAAACTGTGCTACTTCACTGCGTTTGAGACGGTTGCTTGTATCTCTGTGCAATACCGTGGTCACGTGTGTAAATGTATGAGATTGTTTAGAGCTAGCTTCGGGATATTTAAAATAGCATTTCAGTCAATTCTGTAAAAAGACTCTAAGTTTAGCACTGTTTTTTTTTTTGTTTGGTTGGGTTTTTTGTTTGTTTTTTTTTTTAAATTGACTTCTTTTTTAACTGAAGTGGAAACTGTTTAGCAAACCTGGGCTCTTGCAAGCGGATTGTGCTGACTGCGAGGATAAGTTTGTGGACTGAGTTTTGTATCTGCTGAAACGATATTAAAAACTTAGTGTGAACTGCAAGCTAAGATGGTGCTGTTGCTCAATTTGCTTTAACTCAAAGTGCCTGCAAAAGATCAGACTTATTAAGCCTGTCTCTGAGGACCTAAAAAATGCACAATCCTATTAAAACTCTCTTGAGCTTTTAATTATTTTCAGGTGGAAGTGCAATAGAAGTTTACGCCTGAATTTTCCTGGAACCAGCTGCCTTAGAGACCTGGCTGGGAGAAGTGCAGATGGTTCTCATAGATGGACACAGGAGTTTAAGCAGGAGCTGGGGCCCAGCATGAACCTCTGCTCCCCGAAAAACTACAAGTACAAACATACGCTGTCTCTCTTGTTAGAACTACTCCACTTTGTATTAATAACAGCTTTTAGAATAGGCTTACAAATGTCCCAGAAGAATGTAGTACATACTACTTCTGTACCATAGAGCCACAGAATAACTTAGGTTGGCTAGGACCTCTGGAGGTCCAACCCCTGCTCATTCCAGACTTTGACCAGGTTGCTGAGGGCCATGGCCAGTCAAGTTCTAAACATCTCCAGGCTGCAGATACCTGGAACGCCTCTGGGCAGCTCATTCTGTCTGATCTCCCTCACTGGGAAGATTATTTTTTTCCTTCTGTCCAGCTGTCATTTCCCTTCCTGTAGCTTGTGACTGCTGTCTCCAGCCTTGGCTGTGCCCCTCTGAGACGAGCCTGGCTACGTGTTGTCTGTGACCACCCACAAGGTAATGGAAGAGCCCACCAGCCTCCCTGTTTAGCCTTGCTTCCCTCCCGCAGACAGGGGAAGCCCAGCTCCTGCAGGCTCTCTTGGTGCACCACGGGCCCCAGTCCCCTGCCCGTCTTGGTGGCCCTTCCTCCGCGGTGCTCCCTCCAGTACGGCAGCAGCAGCTCTCCTGTGCCGGGGAGTCCACCGGTATATGTAGTAATCAAGAGAAAATCTCTTGCTTTTGCTTTCCAATGAATATTTAAATTCTTTCAGCACAGAATTTATTTCTATTTTCCCTCTGCAGTTCTGTGTGATTTGTGTCCTTATAGTGAGGTCTGTAGTAATTTTTTCCATCTCACAAGCATGGATTTATTAACACAAGTGAAACTATTTTTTCAACCCTTACTCTGGGTTCAATGCCTGGAAAAAAGACAAAAACTTGTTTTTCTCTGGCCTTGTGTGATCACATGATTTGGACATGACCTATCCCTACCAAGGGAATCCTGCACTGATTCCTCAACGATCATTGCCAACTGAAAATAACAATAATTATGAATAGCTGTCAATGCAAAATGTGGGCTACTTCTCTGTGTTTCAGTTCCCAGTCTCTCCCTAATCTAGAATCCAAGTAGCTCTGACCACCTTATTTTCTAAAGCTAGGAGATTCAGAATATACGCATGACATCTTTGAGGTGAGAAAACACAGTTAACAAAATAGCCCCGTAACCTTTTACAATAATCTCCACTATTCTGACGCTTTGCAAGTATCTTATTTTTTGGCAATTCAGAGATATCAAAGTCATATTGAACTAATGAAAATTAATTTGGTCTTCTGTTGGAAGAGTATAATAAAACATGAGGAAATGTACTTCTCTTTTGAGGGACCCACATCTCTTCTAAAACATAGAAGAGCTCCACCCTTTTAATGTTATTTTGCATACATTCTTAAAGAAAAAGGATAAATGTGATGGGGAAAGGGAAGAATTAGGAGAACTCCAGCCAGTTTGGGAGACCTGATTTTCATGGTGTTTGGTTAGGCTCATCCCTGGGATGCTGATTAATTAAAAAAACAAAAGGTAGGTCAGCAACGATGGGAGACTGACACGGCAGTTGACACTGTGATCTTGGGGGAGCCCCAAAACTGGGCAGCTCAGCCTACACGGCTGGAGAGCAGCTGTGTCTCTAGGGAGGCTCTGCTTCTCTGGTTCTTACTGAAGTCTGCTGAAATTCAATGCTTTTCTTTAATGAAACCTTGGAGAAATAAAGGGCTTGATACTTCTGATTGGAGATAAATCTCTCTGCTAAATGACCTGATCTTAGAAGTTTAGGGGGCTGCAGTTTAGGCATCATTGGTATTCTCAGGCTAGTAGAAACAGTGAGTCTATCACTTTGTCGATCTTAGATGATCTCAGCTGATGAAATATAAAGATACCCTAACTACTGAAAATAATTTGTTCAACAGAGATTATTCCTGAAATTATCTGCTCTTTGGCTTTGTCATTCGTGAAATTGTATCCCTATGCTCAGGCTTCAAAATGGTATAATATACCAATTCAGAAATGAAATTGATAAACCACATATGAAAACCGTAGACCTCTTCCCTGACCAGTAGAATTCTGTGAATTGTTTAAATAATAAAAGGGAATCCTCGCTAGGTTTCCACTGAAGGTCTGCTCTCTCAGGGGTTTTTGTCTGCACATCACTTGTCTAAGCAGAAATGTTCCCTTCTGTGGTTATGCTTAGTTTCTGCAGCAGTTAAGGCTTGCTGGTGACCACAATTTTTCCTTAATGTTAAAACAAGACAAATTTCCTTTGGGAACCAATCACAGATTTCCAAACTTGGAATAAAAATTCACGTATTGGAACATTATCTAGCCTGATGGTAGGAAACGTGGTGCTATGCAGGTATGAATTATTCATCTGTAACCCAATGCTAGTTGTCTTTGTAGGTTTTATAGCATCTACTAACAGTTACATTGAGCAACTAGTGCAAATACTGACTAAATATAAAGAATTACTGGTGTTGCTTCCATGCCTGTCTTGAGAGACCAAACCTGTATCTCCATGGCAGCTTTGCCTGCTCTTCAGCTCCAGAAAGTTCCTTAAACTTTCATGTGTTATCATGAAAAAAAAAAATCCCTTGTTCTTTTAAAATGTGAATCCAGTTTTTGTCATCCNCTGTAACCCAATGCTAGTTGTCTTTGTAGGTTTTATAGCATCTACTAACAGTTACATTGAGCAACTAGTGCAAATACTGACTAAATATAAAGAATTACTGGTGTTGCTTCCATGCCTGTCTTGAGAGACCAAACCTGTAGCTCCATGGCAGCTTTGCCTGCTCTTCAGCTCCAGAAAGTTCCTTAAACTTTCATGTGTTATCATGAAAAAAAAAAAATCCCTTGTTCTTTTGAAATGTGAATCCAGTTTTTGTCATCTGGGCATACTAGAAAAATACTCCAGGCCAGAGTGCTGGTCCTGCATGTAGAAATCTAGCCAGTGCTTGTAGCATCAAGATACGCACTTCCTGAGCATGAGATGCCCGAAAGTTCACCAGGCAAACAGCCCCTATAGCCTTTTTTGCTACTTGGTGGATGGTACCTGTAAACATTTTATCTCACTAATTACTACATTAGTACGTAAATCTGCCAAGGCTGGTCAAAGAAATCAGGAGCTGGTAGCTTTCATAGGGTTCCTGGAGTGTCTGCTCATACCGCAGTTAGACGTCAGCAGTAAAATTCAGGACTCCGTAGTGCTCTCACGGCACAGACTTCTGCCAGCATTACCAAGTTACTCTGATATCTTGGACCTTCTGGCAAATGGCTTTAAGAATTATCACGACTAAATTAGCGTGGATGTCTGAAGCACTCCAAATAGAAGTGTGCATGGAGGTATGTGCCTGCCTGAACTGAATGAAGATGGATGTTCCCTGATGCGTCTTCCGTCTTACCTGGGTTACAATTTAACCCAGGTTACAGGATTTTGTCTTCCAGAGGGTCGTTAAATTGAAGGTGTTTTTTCAGAAGGATTGTAAGGTTGAATGGAGAATCATTTCCAACAGGGTTGCTTAATTTTGCATATAAGTGGACTCTCAGCATTAATACAACCATTAAGGTAGGACTGGATCAGGGGAAGGCTAGATTTAGGACTGCACTAAACTGGGTTACAGAGGAATCCCACGGTTTCAGCCAGGAAGTTCAGATGGCTTGTGACTGATCTTCAGATTATTTGAGTAGTTATATTTTTGGTCTTTATTTTAGTGCATGACTTTTAGCATTTCAAGGTAATGCATTGTCTTTTGGTCTTGCAGAGAAATGAATAAATTAAAATCAATTTAGCCTACCTTTGGGTCTGGAGATTACAGTAATGAAATACAGTGGGATGTTTTTGTTTTCTTATCAGAAAACACTACTGCCCCCTGAAGAAAGTTGCAAGTAGAATTTTGCAAAACTGGTATAACCAGAAGCCACAAATTTTCATGGATATTTTTTTAGCTACGCAAAAAATTTAAATAAGTAATAATATATAGTAAATCAACAATACGCTCTTTTTTTCAATTCAGTAGGAAAAAATGAGTACTGTTTGGCCTCATTAAATGCAAAAACAATGCTGATGGTAGACTTGCGTGGCTGAAATCAGAGCTGAGGAAGAGAAGTCAAATATAAAACCTGCAGATTTTGTCTGTTGTTTTATCTTCAGTTGCTTTGTTATGCCACTAAAAACAGCAGCATGTATTAAGGGAGGATGCTGATGTTTTCTCAGAAACACAGCCTTTAAGGTTAAATATCAGCAGAACATTAATCCAAGACATTCTTATTCCTTGACAACTTGAAATAATTTAACAGATCCATGGCGGACCTGACTGTACTGAACGTTACGGTAATGCAGAGCTATGGCAGGAATTCAGCCTATAAAAATGCAGAACACACAAAACATTAGCATTCTGAGCAAGCAACTCACGGGGTTATTATGGAGGCTGTGTTTTCCCTTTTGTAAGGGAAAATAGCAAAGTTTTTAGGAGTATGGAAACAGAGGCAAATGTAATTTTGATTTACTCGTTTAACTAAAAAATTTGGTGTAAGTGGGAAGAAGTATTTCTTCAAATACTTTTATAATAATTTATACTAAATTGAATTTAGTAAAGCATCTTTTGACAACAGACCTTTTTTCAAGCCTTCTCATTAACTAGATAATATTCAAAGGTACATTCTCAAACTAAAACGAAAATAGTTAAACTTGGAATGTGTGCTGACTACTTCCATTGCTCACGTGCTAAATGACATTTAGTATCAGTGAGACTATTCTTCAGACTAGAAGGAAAAATGGTCTGTTCTAGATAAAAAAAATAATAATATGTTTTGTACCCTTGGGATGACTGTTGACCTCACTGAACAACCTGACTACTAAAATAGTTCAGAACGTTTAATTTTTGTTTGATAGTAATTTTAACCAATAGTTATTTAACTGTCTCACGTCAAAGTAAATCTGTAAGCAAGTGCCAATAGGCGAGCATGGACTCACAGCCAGTAATTACTGAAATGCCACCAGCTACTGTTTAAAGACATAAGAGTCTGTCACATGTTGATTGTGAACTGAAGTGAAAATGGCTGAACGGGGAATTTTTTTTTTGACAGAGTGAATGTTTTCCAGTATCCTTAGTGACTAGACATCTAAAGACATAAATAAAAAAAGCCTTGCGTGAAGGACAGGAGCTCCTGTTTGTTTCATGATGAGAGTTCTGCTGCCCAGGCAAGGAAAGTGGACTACTCCTCTCAGTAAAACAAGGCCTTCAAAGCCCCGTTTGCAAGCTCCGCTGTGCAGCCAGGGAAGTGACATGTCATGTATTATAATAAAACCTGCCTTCCCTGGAACATGGTCTGCACAGAAGATTTTTTAAGAGATTAAATCAATCTGGATGGTTCAGGAACTTGAACTATATATTTACTAGATAAACATTCACCATAGATTAGAACACAAAGTATTTTATTTCTTGTTATTACTTTCAGCTCTGTTTGTTGTTTTACTGCTCTTACAAAAAAACACGCTCCGTGGGAAGGCATGCCTTGCATTTATGCTGACTTCACCCAGGAACCCTTACTGGCTCGTGTGTTTACCTCGCGCATAAATAAAGCACATCCAGATTTGAACTCTGTCACTTGGATTCTGCTGGAAAGAAAAACAACTCTCTTTGGCCTGCTCTTCCTCAGGGCTTTGGCTTATTTAGGCTCTTGAGCTGCATGCAGCATGTTTTCTGGAACGTGTAGCCTGGTTATATCAATCACAAAAAGCGCAGGGGGACACACGCAATGTTATTTGTCTACTTTACAGCTTGGGAATTGTCACCCATGCTTGTCGCTCCTCTCTCCTCTTGATCTGCTTCATCGCAGTTTTGCTTCTGGTTTTGCTTGAGATTTGGTTTCTGATCAACTGGTGCAAGAAGTAGAAAGCATCCAAGCAGGAGGCTCATGATGGAAGGATGCAGTTTTTCCACACAACACATCATAGTAATGAGTTCCACTATTAAGTTATTATTGTAGACGTCAAACATCTAAATGGATTCACAAGATCACAGATGGTATGTCCACTGGGGCTATTAAACACAGCAACCTGATGTCACCTTGCCTCAGAGGTCCCTGTATCTATACCTCCAGAAGCGGTTACAACGAAGAATCTTTCAATATGCACCCTTTCTTGTATGTTTTTCTGAACATCTATTGCTCGTCAGTGAGAGAGACAAAATGATGGGCTTGGATCAATCTGTGATGAGTTCAGTCATGCCTCTTCCTATGGCATAAGCTCTGAGAGTGCTGATTTTGAACTACAGGAAGGCTTACCTGTTTTTCATGTCTCTTTTCATAATCATTCCCTGTGGTCTGCATGGGATAGCTTGTAACTGAGCGTGCTGATTTCTGTAAATTCTGTCCGTAAGTGTTCCGTTCCTAGGTCCAAGATAAAAGTTTTGCTGAGTGGAAAGATACTCAGTGTCAGCAAAAGCAGGGTTGCTTGGAGAGAGAGGATGAGCTGGGACGCAATGGTGACACAGGCAGGGCAGTCACCTCAGCAACCAGGACATAGTCCCAAAATATCAGGGGGCACAGCTGGGTTACTCTTAGGGTCTACTGACAGTCCCAGACATAGCGAGGTAATGAAAAATATCCAAGGTCCAGCCAGGGATGATGCCAGTCAGGAGCAGCAGGAGATGGGGCTGGAGACATGACTACAACATAGGGATGATGTTCATCCAGAAAAAACAGTCAGCAAGTCAGGACGGCAAATAACAAGGCCGGGTACGGGTGCACCTTCAACACAGCTCAAGGGCCTGAGCTTAAATAAGCCTGGAGAAGAAGCTGGGTGGGAGGAAGGGTGGTCATAGTAAGTAAAGGTCAACTGGTGGCCCAGGTTCCTTTGCAGACTTACCCCTTTGTGTCAGGTATTGTCTTGGGATTTTTTGAGTTTTGTTCCACTCTTTCTGATCATCAGCAGCTTACTAATATGAGTTGGAGTGACAGATGAATCTCTGGTAAGATTTAATGAAATATATCACAAGCTGAGTAAAACTTATGGGGGCTCTGCAGCACTTAGGAAATGACAAAGGAGAATCCAAGCTACCCAGGCCATTTTAGTTAACCAAGTTATTAGTGCCTCATTTGTCAGTTAAAGTTAACACACACTGTTAGGATAACAGGCAGAAGGAAGTCTACAATAGCCAAATAATTTTACTCTTTGGGATATCTAAGTCAACATCTGCAGCAACAATAGGCAAATACTAACAATTAAAATAAATGGAAAAAATAAACCAATGAAAACTGTAATCAATACTGAGGGAATGTCCTAAGCCAAATTCTACACTTACGTGCAGTCAATGGATTTTCAGGCATGTGCATCAGCTTAAATCAGAGTAAATTTGGCTTGTGTTTCAAAGATAGAACACTAGAGCAAATTTTGACATAAATTTTAACAATCCACTTAACATTTAATAGAATAAGAGGAACTTCTTTGGAATGATCAGAATGGTTTATGTATCTGTTGTAAATCAGAAAAAAGCTAACATAAATAGCTTCTGTCAGGTTTGCTACACGACGATTGATTTCGTTTAATTTTTATTTAAACTAATTTGCAATTTTCTGACAGTTTCAGAGTCTTGGTAACTGCTTAGATTTAAATCTTAATTAATTAAGTAGCTTTCATGTATCTGGACTCTTTAAATGTCTTGTTGCTTATCCATAAATAGGAATTTGGTACAGTAGGATGAATGTAGCTCCTGCAGAGGGAGATGGTGGTTTAGGGGATTTAGGCACTCACAAAACTGGGACCATCTTCTGGACCAGGTTACCCTAACAGTAGGATACTGCTTCCTAAACACCTCTGCTAAAGTGGATTGAATGAAGAAGTGTAGTGATGCAGAAACACTGATTTTTTTTCTGAGGTTCATCCAGGAACTCCAAAACTCTTCTGATCGGGAAATGCCACAACTCTTGGGCTAATATTTTTGTAAATTGTCGGTTTATTTTTATAGGAATTGATATTATAATTTTCAGTCATGTAGGAATGCTAGTTGTGCTATACAAGGGTTTGATAGCAGCTTCTTGGATAAAGATGAGTTCTGAAAATGGACTTTAGATTAGGCATCCTTCTTGGTATAGAAGCTGATCTTCCCATGAGCAGTATTAAGCAACACTGGGTTTTGAGTGCTTTAAATTTTTTTTACAGCTTTTTCTGTGATTTTTCTTCATAATGTGCAATTTAATACTGACTATTCATGATGCTCAGGCAAAAATGCAGATACCATAGCACCAGTAAAATGAGGGAAGCCAGAAAAATAGCGTTGGTATCCTGACATGCATCAATCACAAGATAGACAGAATGAGAATAAACCCACTGTAAACTGACTTTAAAAGATGAAATGGAACTGTTGATGTAAAATCCTGGTCCTTATGCTGACATGAGGGTTAGTTCCATTACTGGCAGCTGGGCAGAGAGGATGAATGGGCAGAGATGGAAGCTCAGAAATGTTTGGGGGGTTTTTTGTTTGGTTGGTTGGGTTTTTTTGTGGGGAAGCGGAAATGGGAATAGAAATTGGTTTTATACAGCATTAGCATATCAGAGTTAGTACCTCTGTCTTAAATATGTTGCGTATCCAATTGTATCAGAGAAGACCAGTTAGCTTGGCTTGCTTTCTCAATTTTTTTTCTCAGAAGATCTGAATAATGCCTCAAACATGTATTTTATGAAGAAAACCAGATACAATTTTCTTGTTTTACATAAGCATCCTTCAATTTCCTGCACCATTTTAGTTGTGAAATAATATATTTCAAAGCATTTTCATGTTTTTGATAATATCATGATCAAAATCGGCATAATAGATGCGATGTATTATCTGACAGAGACAAATGGGGGGGAAAAAACAGTCCCGCAGCTGGTATTGTATACCAACTCTATTGCAGACTTTTGAACTTGGATGAATAATAACAATTAATGGTTATCTATGTCAAGACAAAGCATGTATTACCGGTTTATATAACAATCCAAATTCTGGTTGATTTACATGACTCTAAATTTTTGCAGCTATAGCTATTCTCTATTCTCCTTTATCATGCACACACAGACAATCTCCCTTCTCCTGCATCATTCCAACAGCAGCACAAGCAAAGTGTTCAAATGGAAACTGACATTTTTTGTCAAAAAAAAAATAAAGTAGTAAACATGATCCAAAATTTTATTTGAGAATTTATAAACTGAATATTGAATACTATCATTTGACTCTATTGGGGAAAGGAAGAAGAAACTATTTCATAAGGTATATATTTTCTGACAAAACTGTTGTTGAACAAACAATTTATCGCTGAAAACTGTCAGTAGATTTTTTTTCGTAAGTGAAGAAGAGGAGAAAAAGGGTTCTTTTTCCATGCCAAGTTGCAGTTTTCTCTGACATTTCCCCACCCCAAAATTGTTTTGCTGCATTTCTTTAGCTTCTGGCATAGTAACTCTCACATTTTACAAAAAATATAATGAAGAAAATTTTTATATAATTTACAGGGGTGGAGTGGGAAATTATGTAGATGGCCAGATAGAGAGTCATGTTCATTGAATATCCTATTTTTTCCATTAAGGCTGCTAAGAATTCTTGTAAATCTGGTGCTTAATATACAAAGAATGTCTTTTCATGTTAAAAATGTTTCTGATTGACTTAGAGCTCAATACATAAAATTATATAATAGGCAAGAGCATTCTCATTATATTCCTGTAGGATTAGGTGCTGAAACATCTCTGGAGACCTGGCCTCTATTGCCAATTTCTGCAAGGCTTTGAACATGTCCTTGAGTCAAGCTATGAACTAAACCTATAGAAAATGTTTGGGGAATTGTAATACTTCAAATTCCCACACCTGACTTACTGCTTTTCTACTTAGTTATAAGAATAACCAAGAGTTCCAAAAAACTTAAAAGCAGAACTGAGATCCAAGCAGACAGCTGGGGTTTGGTTGACTCTGAGGCTGAGAACAAGGACATCCACAAAGCCATCAGCAAACAAGGGGACGGTGGCAGAGCACTGATAATTTCATCTGGAGAAATATATCTTTAATTATTAGATATCATCTCAGCCTTTGCATAAAAAAAAAAGAAGAAAAAAGAGGAAAAAGAAGTAGAATTGAGGGAGTAATACTTTTTTAAAAAAGTTATCTTGATGGTGAAAAAGAGAACAGCAGAAGACTGTCATCTCCTTGTTTTCCTTGATGCCTTCTACAAAGAACTTGTCTACTGTCTCCTACACATATTTAGAAAGAAGAAACCCTTATTGGGAATATATTTTTATAGTCTCAAATCTCTAACTCTGCTAAAAGACTTCTGAATCTGTGTAGAGCTTTACTCTGAACTTTGCTCCTTCGACAATTCTTTTTCAGAGAAATTTGTAACACGGAGACATCTGTGGCATTTTCTGCAGACAATAATTACAAGAAAACACGCAATAGCCTCTGCATAAACCCCTTTATTTCTGAAAGCTATCAAATGTTGGCAGCTCCACGTCAGATCTGTCTATTTAAATCAGCTTTGAAAGAGTAACTTGAGTAATAACACTTAGCCTTTGAACCAGATTTAAAAGAAGTGTAGCACTACAACATGTGGAAGATGCAATCAGTTCAATTCTATGTTATTATCCATAGGATAAAGTACATAAACAGTCCTTGGAGGAGGGTCTAGAAACTCAATTCCCTTTCCACTGATGTTATTGCCTTGCCAAAATAAGTGGTGCCACCATATTTTCTGTCAAGCTTGATCTTGTTGATGCCTAATGAATAAACAGGTGGGAACTTCAAGACTTTTTCTTCATAAGGGATTTATGCAGAAAATTCCTACTTTTTATGACTTGATATAAGGAATGCAATGATCATCCAGTACTACAGGACTCTTAAAAGTGTTACTTTTCTGCGTGTGTCTGAAAGCAGAGATTTTGGGTCTTAAGGATGTTTTAATAACACAAGTAGCTGCAACCATAGTATCAGAACGCTTCTAGGTTAGATAACCAGGTGGACTGGGTACTGCAGGAAAGTAACAACAACTTTATCTAAATTCTGCTTTGGACCCTATTTAGACACCTACATCCTTTTTGAGCTCTAAAATTTGCTAATTTTGTTTACTTTCCACATCAGTAAAATAAGGATAACGGGGATTCTTTTCTGCATCTATTTCATAGTGTAACTTCTTTAATGTATTTCTGTATTTGTACAAACTTCAATTTCAGTTGCAGGCTCTGGATGTACTTCTGGTACATTAATATGCTACAAAGCACATAAAAGGAGAATAATTAACATTTTCCACCAAGTACTGGATTTAATATCAATTAAACATAATTTTAGCACTGAAATTCTATTTCACCTTATCCATGTTTTAATATAAGTATGAAGTATTAGCATCCCCAAGGCAAAGCAGCTCCTGTAATTTAAGACCACCCCAAAGAAACTCTAAAATATTCTTCTAGGGCAAATTTCTAGATGTTAAAAATATACAGTTATAACTTATCTATGGCACTGTCAAATGTAACATTAAATTAAATATGTTGTTCATGGAAACAAACACCACTGCTTCTCTGAACACCACTCCTTCTCACATCAGAGCTTGTTCCCATGGTCCATGGCTGAGCGTCTCAGGCCAACACTCTGCCAAGGTCCAGGGTCTGGGGTAAGGTTGGGAGAGAGAGCAAACCTACCGCTCCAAGTGGTGTTAGAGTACAAAGGGGTGCCAAAGGATGGTGTGGACTGCAAAAACGCTCCTCAGAGAGCTTGTTCAGCAAACCATGATGTTGGGCTTTGGCTAGGGCTTGGCCAAAGCCTAGAGTTCATTTTTGAGTAAATAATTGGATAAAAACAAAGCCAAGACTTCCAGGTAGTGTAGGGCTGCAAAGAGGCTGACAAAGAATAGTGTAGGCTGTCATATGAAGTCTCCCTGGAGACTTGTTTGTGTTTGTTATTGCTATGGGTCTTGAGGGAAGGCTATCTAGGAGATAGACTAAGCCTAGAACTCCAGGTGGCACGTGGCTGCCAGGGGCTGCTGAAAGTTAAAGTGGCAAGATCTCCTCACTGAGGACTTCTTTGTGCCCTAACTATGGACTTGGGGTAAGCCTCTGCCAAGGCCTAGAGCTAGGGTTAGTGTAGAGGCAGGGATGGAGAGAATGCCTAGACCTGCAGTTGGAGTTAGGCTGCAAAGGGGCTGCCAAAGATGGCAGAAAGATTTCTTCCCCAAGAGCTGTTCATATATGTCATGGCTCGGTGCCTTGAGCCAAGGCTTAGCCAAGGCCAAGGGGTTCTGTTAGGAAAAGGTTTAGAGTTAGGAGAAGGACAAAGCTGAGAGCTTCAGGTCCTGTGGGGCAGCAGAGGGGCTGCCTAAGGGTGATGTGGGCTGCAAGAACTCTCCCCATAGAGCTTGTTCTCATGCACCATTGTAGGGCTATAGTCAATGTCTGTATTATATCCTTATCAGTAGAGTGTTTAAAATAGTAATTATTTAAATCAGAGGAGAAATATACACATTTTGTATTATATATGGTTGGTTGATTTTTTTTGTTTGCAGTTTTTGTGTGGTTTGGGTTTTTTTTTTTGGAAAATGGTATAAAAATATTCCAGCAGTTGAAAACATATTTTGCAATTCTCGTTTATACTGAAGTAGAGGACTCTAGAGGCAGAAAAAATGATGGATATTGCAAAACAGTGTATTTCTTTCTGGAATCAGAATTTTAAATAATCAAGTACACAGTAAAATGCAACCAAAGGCCTTTTGATTTTCATTACTCAGGTGCATGATGTTCTGTGGTATTCAGCATCTAAATCTTAAAAGAACTTCTAAAAAATGTTTCCAATAAAATATAAAGACTTAAGTAACACCAATCTAGTTCTACTTTTTTGATTTCAGAATGAGGGGCAAGTGGAAAGGGAAGCTGTGGTAAATGAAAACTGCAAAAGTTATTGAAGGACCTGTCATTTCTCAATTTGTATAAACTGATACACGGAGAAACACTGCGATAATGTTCCTTAATTCCATCCTCTTCCATCCTGTCTAAAGCCAAGTCAATTAATGAAAACTATAGAAATGAACCTTGCGAAGTGGTTGCTATCGACGCATTTTGTAGATCTGAGTGTGGATGTCTTTCTTTAAATCTCCTTCCCAAAAAAAGTATTTTATTTTGAATTGGGTCCACTGTAAGATGATCAAAACCATCAGTTCACTTGTCTGTGTTTCTTGTGACATACTCGATGCCTCATGCATAAAGTAAGGGCTTAGCCATCAACTAGTCTGCTCTTCCTCTTACGGAGTAGAAGTAGTGTAGCAGGCAATACAACACAAGCACTCCCCATTACTGCTTCTCTCTCTCCTCCACTGAGGATGCAGAGTGGGGACCCAAGCTCTGCCACTGAAGTGTTTGGAGTTTCTGCTTCACTGTATGCAGACTGTGCCAGAGGCACAGAAAGGATGTGTAGTGGCTGGCACAGCTGATTTGCCCTGTGGTGCAAGAGGTAGCACGACCAGAGGTGCAATTTTCTGAGCCTACATTATTTCCATAATGTAGTCCCCACACATGAGGATCAATAGACTAGGATTTCAGTCCACCCCACCTGAGCAGGTCAAGGACAAGTTCTTAAACTGCGTTTTCACACAAAAGCCTCTGATAAGCTTACAAATTGTTTCCAAACGTGAAGTCTTGTTTTAGCTTTCTGAAACTAATGGCCCAGAACTCAAGACCAAAAATAACTTCAGTTCACATAATGCCTTTCCTGAGTATCTAGAAAAGAAGGTGAAGGAAAGAGGAGGCACAGGCAGGATGAATTATATTTTTCATTCATCATAATTCATTGCCTAGGAGAAACTTAGCAGGCAAGGTGTTTGCCATGTTGATCCATTTTTCAGAGACAATGAGGGATTGCAAACAGTATGTCCTCTTGGGTATATTCCCTCTTAGCTCTGCCTCTGACTCCTTCCCAGAGCCCAGAAGCAGGTGGAAGCGAAAATACTTGTAAACAACAAACCCACATGGGTTGAATCCACGCTCTGCAGTAATACCAGCAATCACTCATTCTTTTCGAAGGATGCATCTTCTAAAAATAACTGGCATCTGTTTAATCTCTTTCATCTTTACAGGGCAGTTAAAGAGGCCTGACAGCACATACTGTGGAGAGAAAAGTGGGAGCACTTTTTGCAGCGTGGTAGTGTATGCTATCAGCTGCCATTTGGACAGTTTAACCCACCATCAGCTATAGGGCTTGCATGCAGATTTGAATTGCTTAGTCCCAAGCCACGTCAGACTTTGTCTTCGATTACTTAAAGCCATGTCTGCGTAGACACAGCAGATAAGTTTAAAAGGACTATAGGTTAAAGCAAAGGTCAGGAGATTCCTGGGCTTGTGCTACTATCTGGTGGAGTCAGCTTGGGAAGGAGGGTCTTCAGAGGAGCCAAGGACTAATGGGCTGATGAGGAACAATTCCCTGGAGGCATTTTAGAATCAAAATTAAGGATTGAAAGTCATGTCGTGATAAGCAGTTCACAAGTACCAGAAAGCAGCAGGATGGAAGCAAGGGCCTATTCTCCTTCCCAGGGCAGTAGGTATGCTCTTTCCTGCTATTCCAAAGACAGTGGTAGCATCCATCACACTACCGTGTTTGCGCACAAAATCATGTTAGATGATGTCTGACCCTTGCTCAGTCGAGCGATGGACAGCGGCCTAGAGGGCAAGATGTGAGCTTTGAACACAGAAGTGTAGATGTTTCCCCTTGCTGCAGTGCAGTATTAAGAGGACAAATTTGTGAAGTGTTCAGAAAATCCTTGGTAAGTAGAGGACCCCAAAGCCACATCAGAAACCTCATCCTTCCTGCCTTCCCCCGTCCCCTCAGTCTAGCATGTGTCTCCCTGAGGCAGGATGAGTGCTGGGGAAGAGGTGTAAATCCATGCACCAGACCCCGCTCCTCACTGACCAGTGCAGATGCTTTCTTCGCGTGTATGGCTGCTCTTAGCTGCACTGCTTATGGCAGCTTCTGGCCTGCCTGGGTGGAAACCCTTGCTTTGGGCCCACATTTGGTGTTTCCCTTCCTCTGGCTTTCTCATTTCAAAGTGGCAGTGAAATAAATGTCTGTTGTGGCAGTTGTCGCTTCGCTAGAGCTGTGGGAGAGAAGGAGGAAATAGAGCGCTTTGAAATAAAATTCTCACGTCACTGTACACAACAGCCCTAAGAAACACTGGGCGCTAAGAAGGGGATTATGAGGCAGTCAGGGCCTAAAATATCATCAAATAGATCTCCTGAAATGCAAGGAGGACATGGGTTGTCACTCAGTAGATCAGGCAGCAAAAAGGCACGCTGCCTTGGTGCTGCAGAAGCCCAGATGGGTTCTCATGAATGGCCTCCATATTACTTAAACGCAACTTCCTCAACTGGCAAACTGCTTTAATACAGAACAGCTAGTCTAATTCTATTTTTGAGGATGAAAGTGTGATAAAAATTATGTGCATGCAAGCTCCTAGGTTGGTTCAAATTATTTATAACTTTTCACAGTCTAAGCTTCTGTCAAGTTTAATTTCAGTGCTTCTAAAAATGGTATTCTAGACTGGAGTGCTAAAAGCAGAAAAGCTGTCAAGGAAGGAGAAATTTCTGCTATTCAGTTTCACATTTTTTTGCTAAACAAGTTCCATTTATTCTGCTGGAACTCAGGTCATTTCATTCTGAGAGTCTGTGGCACGTACTTGTTATGATACTGAAAAAGAAAACCGTCTCATATTTATGAAAAACTCCCACTAGATCCCTCAAATACCTCACATAATGTTATTTTTTTGTTATGAATATTCACTCACACTGAAAAAGCTTCTGGTACATTCAGAAATAACTGTTTCTGTTTCCTATTGTGTTAAAGTCTGAATTTAGTTAGATATAAATCTAATGAGAGGCACAATAAAGACGAAACATCTTACTTTGATTAATTACGATTTTTGGAGGCTATGTTCTCATGTTTTAGGTTATGAATTCACTATTTATACCACATTCCTTGAGACTTTTTGGTGGAATGGCTACTTCAACAGGAAAAAGCTCAGACAGAAATTCAAGATGCAGCAATGGGAGAGGAATTGTCAGAAATAGCCAATAATTGACAACCGTCGACAGTCTTGTAGGGTCAAGTAGATATTTCAGAATATATTCTTGCAATAAATGTTGCCTTGTTGGATGGACAGATGAATGTAAGAAAATAAGATCTCCTTCTGAATGTGCTGAAATCACCACAAGCACTCTCATGCCTTCAGCGTTGGCTACAGCAGCCCATAGTTGAGGCTCTTCATCAGAATGAATGCTGCATTTTGTTTTTCTACTGCAGACAGACATTTGTGTCCGTTCTTTCTCCTTCTTTTGTGTTCTGCAGCTGCCTTATTACAACAGTGGCTTCATCTTGCTGGTAACTAATTATTAAATACGTCGAAGTTGGATCAAATATTAATTTATTCGCTATGTTGTAGTGCTATCCTTACTTTGCTCAGAGTGAGCAAATGTGAGCTTTACTCTGCAGTCCCTTTTGAATGAAAGTTCTTATAATGTGACTTGTTGAGGAATTTCGCTCCAAATACGTATGAATGCCTGTGTACTTGATAAGGAGATTTGAACTGGCAAACTCATTTAGCTGTTAGTTGTTTTTAATATAAAAATAAAATCTCTATTCTTTTAAACTGCATCTAGTATTTTTTTCCTTAGAGGTTTCATTTATGTACTTGTATAGAAATATTGCTGGTGCTTTTATGCCATGCATATCCCTTTAAGAGGTAATCTTTCATTTACCTGTATAATTGGAAAGGAAGATGTGTGCTAACGAAATAGAGTCATTGCTTTGGCTCTTAATTTCCTGTTTGTGTTGGAATTGATAGGTGTTTCTTCATTAGCATCAAGAAGGAAGGAGCTGGTAATCTATGAGTAACTCATGTACACTGTAATCACAGAGCTACAGCAGATTGTAACCCCTGATTGAATAACCAAAAAGTACCCATAGGTCTCAGCAAACTGGATGACCCAAATCCTGCCCGTAAACTCAATCCAGAACGAAGTAAAGGGCATCCCAGCAATCTGTATAGGATAATCAAGACTTGGCTTGGTATTCAATCACACAGGGCAATGTATTTATTGTTGTAGTGTTATTGTTTCATTTTCTAATTGCATTTTTTCCTACTAGAATTCAGTGACAGGAGTGTTTAAAAATATATTTAGCTTTATGTGATGTTATATCTAAGTAGAACCTAGCCTTTTATTTAAATGTTTGTGTTTGAAGTGTCATTCTCATTTGTTGTAATTTGCTTTAATTTCTATTTGCTTTCAAATTTGTTTTCCCAATGATAGTGCTTTAATTAAAAGGTATTTGAGCACCTCATTCTCATTGATTTGAAAAGATGAAAGTAGACAGGCACGTTGGAATAATTGGCCTGAAGTCCTTTACATGTCTGTAGAAGAAGACATAGAAAAGACAAGACAAATTCAAAATTTCTTGCCATGGCTGTGCTGTGGCAGCAAATCTGTTTTGAATAGACCGTGTCTGGAAAAAAAAATATAGTTCAATCCACACACTAGTTCTGTATTTGGCTGTGGTGGGTTGACCTCGGCTGGATGCCGGGTGCCCACCAAGCAGCTCTATCACTCCCCTCCTCAGGCAGACAGAGTGGGGAGAAAATAAGATGGAAAACCCCCCCTTGTGAGTCAAGATTAAGACAGTTTAATAAAGCAAAAGCCAAGGCTGTGCGTGGAAGCAAAGGGAAACAAAGATTTATTCTCTACTTCCCATCAGCAGGCAAGCAATGCCTGGCCACTTCCCGGGAAGCAGGGCTTCAGTATGATAGCGGTTGCTCGGGAGGACAGATGTAAATAATGGATGCCCCTCCTTCCTCCTCCTTTCCCCTACCTTTATTGCTGAACAGACGTCATATGGTATGGAATATCTCTTTGGTCAGTTTGGGTCAGCTGTCCTGGCTACTTTCCCTCCCAAGATCTTGCCCATCCCCGGCCTACTGGTGAAGGAAGGGGGAAGGAGGGAAACGTTGGAGAGGCAACCTCAGTGCTGTGCGAGCACTGTTCAGCAGTAGCCAAATACTGATGTGTTACCAACACCTTTCTAGCCATCAGTACAAAGTACAGCACTATGAAGGCTGCTATCGAAAAATTAACTCCATCTCAGCCAGACCAAATACATCGGCTTTTAATTATAGTTTTGGATTGATGCCACAAGTAAGAACCAAGAATACTGGTAGATTTCTTTGATGATTCATAAGACCATTGAGTAGAAATTAGATGCAACCATGTTCATTAAAGCCTGTATACCAGTCATGACTGATACGGCTTTCAGGATAAAGCTGAAGCTTTTGTTAATTTGTGAAAACTTCTTTTCTTTTTTACAGTAGGATAAACCCAATGGTTTAGCGGATCAGCATTTCTTTGAGAATCTTCTACCCAAAAAATAACTTAGAAAAAACGTGACATGTACTTAGTACAAAGTGTCACCTGAATCATTTATATAACATTCCTCCCACCATACTGCTCATATCTTCAAAAATGCAGGAGAAGAGCCTACAACAAAAGTGGTAATGTAAGGGAAAAGCCTGATATGTGAAATGACAGCACAAGGGGTACAATTTATACTTCACCTTATAAAAATGATAAGGCCAAGGCATTTTCAGGTCACAAACAAATCAGAAACCTTTATGTAACAAAAACAGCATCTCTTGGCTTTTATAATGTAGCGAGTATGCATTTACATTGTTGTACACATTATATGTGTTAGTCAAATAACCATGACGTTTGCCCACAAACTGGTAGTGGACAAAACGAAAATATATTCGTGTTCATAAGAATTTGTTTTTTAATCGTGTTTAGTAGCAAAATGATGGCAGTTGGAAAAAGGTAAATATGTTGTATTTGTCAACTTCACAGAACAGAACACATGCTCTAGTGGTTGGTTCTCAATGTTATGCATTAACAGGAGCTGGAGTGTCACTGGATCTGATAAAAAGTTTAAATCTAATTCTGCACAGTTATTATGGTGCCAAAGAAACTTTTGCTGTCCTCTGCATATTTACGTATATGCATTTGTACAACGTTGGGTGTACTTAGGTTGAAACAGGAATTCATCATAAATAAGTCATTTTAAGACAACTGAAAATTAAATGTAAGGACCTAAATCTTATCTACCTTTATATTCATGTAAATCAAGGTTAACATCTCCAAAGTCAACATAAGCAAGGAAAGAGTGTACCTTTAAGAGGTACAAGAACCAGCTCAGAGTTGATTTTGCACTGTACACATAAATGCCTCTACTGCATAATGCAGGTCACTTAGGGTGCAGATTTTGAACAAAATAGGCATCTCTACAACTGTTTTTCAACCAGTACTGTTATTATACCTCCTCCATCCCAGTACTTGGACTTGGGCTTTTCCCATTCTTAGAACAAGTCACCTCCCAGACCACCACCACAGGAATGGTACTTCCACTTTTGCTGTTGGGCACAATGGCTCTTTTCAGAGATCCTGCCTGCCACATACAATGGGTTGTCCAATCTAGGGTGTCCCACATGAATTTTCCAAGTGGAGTTGGGAACAGAGACACATTTAATCTAGAGCAATATTTTAATAAAAGCCATTTTGTTCAACAAGAGGCTAAGGCTGCAGGCCCTCTCCATCATGCCACTCATGATTGCTTCCTTAGTTTGATGCTCACACTGATGCCTGAGGGCACTAATAGGCAGGGACCCTCCACCCACACCCTCTGCCCATGCGTTCATGGCCTCCATTTAAGCCCAGCCCTGGGTTGTTGGTCTGTCTCTTGGTTAAGGTGGTTGTTATGCTTATTTTTAGCCCTGTCTTCTGCTGCCCCTGGCTGGAGGACAGCCCCAGGATCCTGGGGCTCCCTGGATGGTCCCTCAACTTCATTAATCCCTGGCTGTGCACGGGGCTGTCAATGGACTAGTTTCCAACACATGGCTATGTTTGTCCAGCTGAGCCCCTGGGGGACCATGCTGTGGTGGGTGAGGATACGGCCCTGCTGGGGTCACCCTTGGCTCCCAGCCCATTCACCAACTGCTCCTGCTGCTCCCTGGAAAAAAAGTACGTTTTAGTATTTTTCAATATAAATTTCTTTTCTCTTTCCACAGTAAGGTCTCTTCAGCAAGAGATGGTAGAAGCTAGACTGTTTTAAGTTATTTTTATAAGACACAGTTGCATTAGAATGCCATCATGAGATATATATATATAACATGAAGAGATGGAAAACAAAACAATAAAACACAGCTGGCATGTTTTAGTGTGCACTACTCTGATCCGTAATTTGCTGACAATATAAGACCTCAGGGTGAGGTGTTTATATTAATTTATTCTTCATAGCGTATTGTACTTCACCGTTTTGCTTTATTTTCCTCAGTCAACTTTGGTGCTTTGTCAAAACGTTCCTTCACTTTCTCTGGGAGCTACAGTTGAGACTTTACAGCCAGCAGGTTTTGCCTTTGTCTTCTGATTTTGCAATTCTGCTCCGGTATTGTAAAGCTAGGAAATAGCTTAAAGCAAAACAGCACTTCTCTATAAGCCATATACTAAATCAATTTACACAATTAATAGAAGAATGGATTTGAATGGTCTCCCACATAAATAAGAGCTATTCACCCAAGCAAGGGTGTTCAAGACCTTGTCCACATAGTGTAAGTATAAAACTATTTTTCATAAACTTCCACCACTGATTAGAGAATCCAGGATGCCTTGACAAGATTGACTGTGCAAGTGAATATACCAGGCCTACTGAACAACATGGCAAGGGGAATTACACTGGGATGAGCCTTTTTGCATTGAAGAGACAACTGCTTGCCAGCAAGAGGCACCATGTAGCTCATGGCATTAGCTTCCTCCACACTATTTACCTCACAGTTTACATGGCACCTGCAACGGCATGTTCTCTAGCTATTGATATATCCGCTATTGAAAATTATATATTTACACCAAAGCAATCATTCCATGCAAAGTGTGCAAGTAGGGTAGCATCTGTACTAACAACAATACCTGATCCTGCCATGGAACAAGGTCTAGCCTGGATGACTTCCTTGCAGCCCTTTTTAGTCTTACGATTTGTAATACAGGATGAAACACTCAATAAAACCATTCATTGTTACATTCTTCTTTCTCCAACAGATGAATCATTACTATTTCTATATACTGATGCATAACTAATGGTTTTTGTGACAGAAACCCATAATAGTGAAACTCCAATCTAAGGCGGAACTGCACTATGTATCAAAAAAGTCTGGGCTGGTAGTCACGTTCTCATTAAGATGTTAAAGCCACAGTGGATGCAAGCATGTTTTCATAGTCCAACAAAAAAAACCCCAAGCAAGCCCTTCTTTTCCATATTGAGGCTTTGCCATGGTGATCAATGCATGTTATTACAGAGAACTCTACGTCAGTTATGATTTCAAATTTAGAAACTGAAACTAACACAAATTGTCGTTGCCTACGTTGTGTAATAGAATATTCTGAACTGGGATATGGGCAGAGGGCATTTCTGGTGAAGGATCATTGTCAATTAAGAAAAAATTGATTTGGTACCCTAAGGCTTGGATTTACAGACATCGACAACACGCTGCAATGAAGAATTTCCACTCAGCTCTTTTCTGACAACAGCTGTGAAGTGAGGAGTAGATTACAAAGGACTCCTCTTACAGGAATTGGTCTGCTTTTTATTAATTATTGGGGTTTTCCAGTCTTTTACATAGTTCATATTTTAATAAATCCAACTCAGCGGAAAGGGAATGTGCAGTGCATTCAAATGTCAGTGTCATCTTGCTGTTTTCAAGCCTGTGTTGTAAAAACACAGTGAGGAAACCATATTGCTTGCTTATAACATTACCTCACAGATTTTTTTTAAAATACGCTTGTACATATGTCACACGGTGCAGAAATTTTACAATTATGAAAACCGGTAATATATCAGTATCTTAAAAATCACAGTTGTGAATCCCTTTGGATAAGAGAATGATTGTTCTCTAATCATCTTCTATACCATGCTGGGCTTATTTACGCTTTCTTTTAACATTTTCAGCCTTAACTTCCAGCTTAGTTCAAGCTGCAGCACTGACATGTAGAAACTCGGTTACTAGAATTCCATACTTCTACAGCACCAAGAGCTGTGCAGCTGCGGTATATTGTCTGCTCTGCATGGGCTGTTTTGTTGCCCTATTTTAACTAAGAATTAAGTGTGTTCTAATACTGCACTAAGCTCCTTATGAAAGTAAGGAATATTAAAAAGTAAAGAAAATACTGTAATGCCTACATTAGAAATAGATATGTATTTTTATTAAAAAGGCAATTAAGTTTTAGGATGGGTGGGCTTTTTGTTCCTGATACTGCTTGTCTGCTTGCATTTACAGATGCCAGGGCTGGGCCAGAAGGCTTTGAGTACAGGTGTCTCTGCAGTAACAGGATTCATCTTACAGAGGAATCACTAATTTCCTCTGTGGTGGCTTTGACATTTGATTCTGCATTTTCTAATTCATTGCCAAATTATGTGCACTTTATTTAGATGTTCGTATGTGCGTGATTAATGTTTTCAAAAGGAGGATGTTTTATTTAAAGGATTATTCAAACGTGTTGGAAGGTAGTATATCAATTGCCTGTATTTGATTAGAACACATGGCACTTCTTCTTACCCAGGATAACACAAAGCAAAAGTTTGCTGAAATTATTTCCATAAGCCAAGGACACAAAAAGTTTCAAAGACCTTAGGCTCCAGTTCCCTGTGACCACAAGATCACTATTGAAATTATTCACCCAAAGCCAATATATTACTGTTTCATTACTTTGTGTGAGTAATGAGGTATCATTACCCTGATTTATTTCTTTGCCACAGTCAAATTTGATTAAAATACTGTAGAGGTGAACAGACAGTTTCTGCAAGTTGCAAGTTTCTGCAACTAAAACGTAAGTACCTAACTTGGTACAGATGCCTGCATAACATTGAGAACGGTACGACAAAATCTCAACAGACTTATTTTGTCTTTTTAGCAGTATCTCTCTCTAAGAAACAAGGGAACTGTGATTCGGTGAAGGTAAAACTGTAAAACAGAATTTGTCAAACTCCAGGAAGAGGTAAAGGACTTCTGGTGGATTTTTACATCCCTCTCCTAGACAAAAAGATCTTGTACAGCACTTCCACTTTCTACAGCGTTTCTGCTCTCTAATGACCTCTTTTCCTACGTAGGTTTCCTCCTGATCTTTACCCTTTACACGTACAGCATGGCTTGGACAGTCCAGAATTGAAAGCAAAGTATGCTCCAGCTGGGACTATAATAAGCTTTTGCTAGCCCATAATCAAATCCATTTTTATAAACTAAGCAATATCAGGCCTCAAGATATGTCTAGAAGACCTCCAAGAAACACAGAACATTAGAGAAGTGGTTTTAGTGATTCAGTAGCCGGTCGCCTTCCCTCCTATGTCAGTAACAATCTGCTTACGGAGCCTGGCGTCAGAGCTGCTATAGAGCGTTGTGTTTCAAGGTGTATATGCATAAGACATCTTTCTTACCATCTTTCATAATGGCCATGATCAGTGGGTATGACTTGAAAGAATTTATTTCCCCATAAAATAGTTCCCAGAATCAACAGTGTTTTGCTTTTGTAATTTTTTTCTGTACAAGTTTGGGTGCTTGTCTGAAAAGAAGAAAACCCCAACTATTACTGAGTTTAAAATTAGCTACTTTTTGGGTTTTGGTTACATAAAAAAGGGAGAATATTTTTGTTCAGGTGGGTTTTCATGGAGCACCCTAAAATTTAGCAAGTACAGAAGTTTTCTACTGAATTTTCTGTTTCATCAAAGAAGTTTTAAATTGATCATTTTGACCATAGAAGAACTCCGAGTAGGTGTCTATATGGAGGAACAAAATCTGTTGTGCTTCCGTACAGAAACACTTTCACTCAAACCATTTTTGCTTCAGGGCCTTTTCTTGAGGCTGCTCAAAATATAAATGCTGATGGAGCTGTGACCATCCGGAATCAATGAAATTCTGCCCCTGGATGTTTGGTTAATAAATCCAAGTAGAACTTTGATATGTAAAATCATTATAGGTTACAATTTCCTGCACAGTATTTTAGAATACGTCCCTCTCTTTCTCTTGGGTTTACCTCATTGCCAAATATATGTTGTCATAAAGCTTGATTATGGTTTTATTAATGTATTCTGCATTACTGTTCTTCATCCTGCTTAGGATCAACATTATGGAGCATAGACAGTAATACTTCTAAGAACAAAGAACAGAAGGAAAGAGCCATGCTTTTAACTCATTTAAAAACCAGAACATATCTGAAAACTAAATCAATTGTTGGACAAGTAGAAGAGCCTGCTACTCCAATGTTTTAAAATCCAAGGAGGGCACTCTCAGTGGTATGTGTTCAGCATCGCTTTCAAGAACGGTAATATTCAGGTGACTGATTCGGGAGGTGAAGGCTTGAGATATTTTAAGTTGCATGAAATTCAAATTTTAAAGGTTTAACATTACTTGAGGCAAAGGGAAGGGATGGTAAAACTCATAAAGCAACAGGCTATATTTAGACAATGCTTTAAATATTATTGTCTATTGAACTATCTTCAAATACTATTGTATTTTTGCCTAGTACTTTCTATAACACATTTTGCTTTTTGTGTAGCACTTTCTGTATGACATTTTGCTCTGTATTTATGCTGAGCTTGAAGAACTGCTCTAACAGCCCAAAAGCAAATACTGCCATGAACCCCTCGCCCGGTTTATTGTGGTGTTCCTTTGAGGGGTCAACCACAGTCAGTACTGGATAGATAATACTAAGGAAACTTTTCCCTGTAAAGACATAGCTTAATCTGGTCCTGGAGAGCACAATCCTACAAGTTAAGTTTTAAAATTTCTATTTTTTTTTAAAAAGAGAGGTAACATTTTATATTTTTGCTTTTAGAGAACACTTTCTTGTGTGATATATCTTTGGATATTCCATGTTATTGATATTCTAAGACACTTAGCGGGATGGAATGCAGCGTTCCTTTCTTGTTTTTTCAGGGAATACCTTAAACTGCTTGCTTCTCCTTCATTTGACTCTGATGGCACAAAGTACTGATTATTCACAATATGAGGGTATAATCTCTGGCGACATTTGAAAGCCAAAGCAAATATTTTTTCTTTGGTGGTGAATAAACTGAAAGAAGAGACCTGTGTCTACACATCTCCTCAGGGAGGAGCATTTCGCTACATGTTGGCTGCTGCAGGAACTAACAAAGGGAGGCTTCTCTGAGCTTTTGCTAATATTTTATACAGAATCATAGCTAATTTTCACTACAAGAGGAAGAGGGGGAGGAAATATGAGAGGGGTGAATTAGACCTGTCTGGTTTTAGGGTTTGGCTTAAACTCCAATGCAAGCCATGGTACAGTTTAATTTATTTTAAAGCTCTTTTTCATGTACTATACATTAGGACCAGGAAAGCGTCTTGCCTTCTGTTTGACTTCTTTGAAGGAATGTTTGTCTGTAAAAGAAAGGTTTAACTGTAAATCTACATCTCTGTGGATTTGTGTTTGAAGGGTCTTGACTGTAGGGCATCGAAGAGACAAGAAAGTATGATCTTCTCTTTAGGATTACACAGACCTTAAAAGAGCATTTAAGATTACAGACTGCGTTCTACCTAATAATCTGGAAACTCCTTGAATTTTACACTTACTTTACAGTTATCAGTGTTTGGGTTTTAAGGTAGGTTTTTTCTGTTTTAATTCATAACACCACAATTTTTGCTTGATACCTTCAATACGTTTATGTGAATCACTAAAAGCACCGGATGAATATTTAGATAAGCACCAACGTTGTAAGTCTGGTGATATTTATCTATACATAGACTAGAAAGAATGAGAAGCTATCCTTTCTTCCTCAGATAACCCTACAGAGAACATCTGTCCATGTCTCAGGATTTTTAAGTACCAATTCTCCAGCAGTTTTAAATTTTTTAATTTTTAAGGGAAAATTATGTGATACGCCAAATAAACAGTAGCAAAACAACCCTCTATAAGCTTTGAAAAATAGCTTTACAATTTGTTAGTTTTATTATGTAAGAAAATAATAAACAGGATAAATGTCTGAAAAGTAGGTTTAAAATACAGTTTAGCTGGAACGTATGCAGTTCTTTTGGAAATGCAACAAGCAATAATTTTGTTTACGATCTTATACAGTGCCTTAATTGGGACATTTTCTCCTTTTTAAAAGAAGGAAAAAATAACATTAATAATTTGTTATTTAGCATGTAGTACGTTATAAAGAACGCAGTTAATGTTATAGCCCAGTAGCCAAAGCCCCTGAAAATCAGGACAGAATTTAACCAAAGCTGTCACTCAGCCCTTGGGTACTTTCAATATAACTAAGGTTATTAAAGAAAAGTGCACTCAACCCGCCATACCCTCTTTTACCACCTTCTCAACTTAGATTATTTTGTTTTCCAGACTTCCAAAAAGTGCGTTCAAAGTTTGCAGAGCTTTTTCTTTCCGTTGGGTTTGCTTTTTCTAGGGACTTAAAAAAACCCCCGCACCACAGTGGCATCTGGCTTTCAGTTGAATATTTAATCACCCTCCCCCTGTCATTCAGATGGATCATAAATGCTGCCTATTTTCATGCTCTAGTCTGTCCATTAAAAATGGGTTTGTCTTTTGACTAGTGAGCACCGTTTTTGCTTTTATGTACATATCCCTTTTATTTCTAACAGAGTATGCTCTTAAACGGCAAGTATACGGTTTCAAAACAGCTATAAATTCACAAGATGCAGCACAATGTTAGTATACATCATTTCAATATTGTTAGGCATATTTTACTTTTTATTTAGCAGTATATTCAATAATGAAAAATATTAGTATTTCTTTATTTGGTCCATAAATTATTTTCTTGCATTACTAATTCTTTAAAGTTTTTGATCTTTTTTTTTTTTTTTTTTAAACAATTCCCAACTTCAAGTTTCTTATGAGACTTGAGCACAGTAAGAAATAGCTGTGGGTATTCTGAAAGTTGATTCATCACCACAGAATTTTTAATAAAATTAAAATAATTTGTTTCAAATAGGTGGCAAGTTCAGATTTTCATTGTGAAACAAATGATAACATAAAACTTATATTACATACATTATGAAGAAAAGTCAATGACCTGAATGTGTCAGTCATAATCTTTATGCACTTATCACAAGTGGGGTAAAGAATTATGTCTTTAATGCTGCAAGGACAGGAAAACCATAATGCAAAGAGGTCAGTAAGATTTTCTCCATCACATTGATTGCATTCTGTAGGCAGCAGGCAATAGAAATATTTTAAGTTGAAATATTTCCCTTTTCCTCTCAGAACAGGAAAGCTAGTCGGAGCATTTACACGGTTGTTCTCACACAATGCCACGACATGGCATGCTAATTATCACACTTTGGTAGCACACAAAATGCTCTGCCTGAGCATGCAGCACCGCTGCCAGATGTGAGCACAGGGCTGGGCGCAGCAGACTGTGGGCGAGTGAGAAGGGCTGCAGGCACTGACGTTTCACAGGCACTGACGTTTCACGTGAGCCACGTGGCATGACGCAGAAGGCTATAAACTTCTCCCTCTACACCCACACTCTTGTTTCCTCTCCATTACATTTAGAGGTACACTTAAAGCAGTATAGCTGTATGTATTGTATGGCGGCCATGCTTTATAACATGGAGGTTCTTACTGCCTTATTTCTTGTTCCTGTAATAGAAGCGAATAATAGGAAAATTATACCAGTGCCTATGAACTTTTCTGGTGCTGTTCTCCTTTAATATAGCCGTAACCTCACTGATACTCGTTTGCTTGGACATGACTGAAAAGGGAAAAAACACCTCTGAAGTAGCTCATTACATAATTCAAAGAAAAGGAAGACCCACAGGAATTACATATGAAGAATAAAACCAGGCATATTTTGTTTACAAGACCACTTCACTCCAGTTTAGGCTTTCAATTCAACTCCGTGATCCTGAATAGAAAAGAAAGGGTTGTTTCATTAGTTGGAAACTGGATACTTTCTCTGGAACCACAGTCTGATAGCCATTGGAAATCATAACTTGAACATTTGTGTGTGACAAATGTAAGTAAATTAAATGGCTTGGAGCTAGTTGCCAAATGCCTTCTGAGAACGGTACCAGTACTGAATGGGTACAAAGTGGATGAAAGGTCTGATAAATAGGATAAGAAGGAGGAAATGGAGAAACACAGAGGTGCAAGCCTGGAGAATGTGAAAAACTTTTTTTAAAATAGGATATAATGTTTCTGAGATTAGAGAAATACTCTAATATATTAACAAACTGCTTATTTAATCAATTTGTAAATTTACAAACCAGAAACATCATCCCCAGCTGTTTGAAAACACGACTGCTGCTATTTTATAATCCTATGGATTCTGAAAGAAAGAGATAAAGAAATTCAGGCAATACCAGGTAAAGCTATAGTTTATGTATTTTTTATTTATATATTATTACACTACAGCATTTTAAAAGTAAGTCTTTTCTACATCAGGTGTGAATTCAATTTAAGTGGGAAGAGACTACTACATTGCATTAAGGCAATACGGTTCTATGAAGAAGCCTGGAGAGAAACTGCACTGCTGGTATTCCACTCCCAGTAAGGTTCTATGGAATTTTATCTAACATGATGCTGACTGGCTTTCATGTCTTGTGTTATTAAACTAAGAATTAAGGAAAATGAGAAGAGCCTATGATTCATAAATTGGTACATATGGTCTAATATATGAAGTATTTTTCTGGAAATATACGAAATCAGAGCTCTAAAACTAAAGTATGCATTTAAAATGAGAAATCAGTAAGTAGAAACACCACTCATTAAATAGTTTTTGTTAAAAAAATGGCTCATTATCCTTCTGTGTGACTTGTGAAGTCACCATCAATCAGCTATGTAATCTGTAATTACATAGCATTTCTCTGCCAACATGGGTGCAAAAAATCCATAGCTGGAATTTGATTAACTCTGACTCAAGAGACTGCTACAGGATATTGGACTTTACAGTCATGATTTTTAAAAATGACTACTTAATTTGCATGCTTTAATATTTGGATTTTCAGACGGAGATATTTTCAAGACAACTTCAGGAAT
This sequence comes from Steatornis caripensis, assembly GCA_013398225.1. Taxonomy (NCBI): domain Eukaryota; kingdom Metazoa; phylum Chordata; class Aves; order Caprimulgiformes; family Steatornithidae; genus Steatornis; species Steatornis caripensis. The sequence continues at coordinate 245,575 of VZSC01001145.1, read as the reverse complement.
AGCAAGGTGCCCACTCTTTGAAAGTCAGCCCCTTTTAAGCCAGTTCAATGACTTCCTTCTCCAATGTCCAGCATTAAAACCATCAATTCAGAAATCATGCAGGATAAAATTATGAAGCAACAAAACGGTGTGTTTCTTAGTGTCAAGAGATGACATTTTGCTTATAATAAAAATGTAGTGTAACTATGGGTATTTTCATTATGCACATACACATTGAATCCTGTTTAGAAGCATGATGCATTGAGTAAAAAATGAAGATTCTTTTTTCTGCCCTTAATGGTTGTATTTCAGATACATTTTCTTGAGTTTACTTGGTTTACTGACTGCAAATGAGAACGTGTATCTTTTCTTCTACTAGCTAATTTTTTTGTATTCCTATTAATATCACCAAAGTTTGAAAGATCTCCTTACTCAAGATTTTTTTTTAATACAGAATTAAATCAAGGACCCTTCCATATTACGTGCTATGCTCTCTCGAAAATGTGACTTCCACTGTTCTCTCACATCCCATTCCCTCAAACTTGTCCTCTAAATTACTTCCCCTCCTTCCCCAACCCATACGCCCAAGGAAATCTTTCACATTTCTATTTCAGTATCTGATGACAAGATGAAAAGCAGTATGCAAGGTAAGGATAGATCATTAATTGATATAAATGTGAAATGACAGTAATGGTCTCTGTTTCGGCCATGGCTGGAGACTTCTGTATAATGAAAAATCCTCCATACTTTGTATTTTTTGTCTCTCTAGCAATATTAGCTAAGTTAATGTTTTAACAGACTTTTGAACCAATGTCTTAGTTCTGCTGTGCAAATTTGAAATATACCAATACGTAGAAGTTTTTTTTAAACGTTGCAGCATTTCTTGAGCAGGGTTTGTCTTTTCCAGAAATACAGAAGAAAAAAAAACCATTGGCAATCTTCATTGTAATTAGTCCATTTCAATAAGTGATAAATGGTTTCATTATTATTCAAGTTTTATTCAAAATTAGAATATTTTTTCATGAATAAAATTTCATGTGTGACTGCAATACAGAAAACTGACAATTACCTTTTCTCCCCCGAGTCAAGCACTGTGACTGTAATATGAAAAGAAAGATGACGCAACATTAATTGCTTCTGTGGTAAGAAGAAAAGGGTTCTGGCAAGGTGTGAAAATAATGCAGTGTTGCCTTTTGCTTTACATACTGTTAGAACTGGATCTTGCATTTTAATATTTACTTGTTGTTTGATACATACTGCTAGTGAACTACGCCAAAATAACAGGAGTTTCTGCTGTACAACTCTAAGATTTGAGAGACGAGGAGAGTCACATCACACAATAAACAAACCCCCACCACTGGAAATCGTCACCAATGAAGATAAGAACAGAGAGAACAAATAAGGGAAAGGTAAAATTGCCAAGAGTCTTCCAGGCGACCCGCAAAAGTCTGGCTCTCCCCTTGCCTGGCTCTTGGTCTTTCTGCTGCTTACGGACCACCCAGGCTAGTGTGGAAGAAGCCGCTGTGTTGCACAGCAGCTGGGGCAAGGCTCTGTCTCCCTGGCCTAACCACAGCTTCCCAGTTGCCTCCCTGGAAGACTCTAAATTACACTTTATTTCAGGAACAAGGTAGGGATAGCTGCTTCATAGGTGGAGATTTATTTAAAATTTTGAAATAAGAAAAAAATATTGCTCCAATAAGAACATGCGAAAGGCCTTTATACGTTTGAAAATCATTCCAAGAGGTGTTTCTCAGCCTGTGCGTCAAAAGTTCAGGTTGCTTTGGAACAGCTGGGATTGAGGCTTTCAGATACTAACAGCTTCGACAAATTTCAGGGACTATTCATAAGATTGCTGACAAAGCCCATATTCCCCCAAAAGGAGATGATCTGTTGCCTTGACAAAGTTGAAGTCCTGCTTACAAATTTCAAGTAAAATTAAGAATTTTTAGCCCCTCTAAAATGACGTGTTTCCTTTCTATTTTTTAGATATTCAGAACAGTTTTCAGTGTTTTAAGTTTCCAAAAAGAGCCTAAGGAAGAAACGCAACCTGGGAAATTTCAGTCTAAATGCCTGCAGACTGGTGATACGACAAGCAACTGGAGAACAGCATCCTGTAAGGAACACAATCTGGTAACATGGAATTACAGATACTGTATGTGCATTGGCTGCTTCGGAAAAAGCCACACTCACTAGTTAGTTGTATGGAAGGTTTTGCTAGATTCAACATGACTTAAACCTTACTATTTAAGCTCAAATAATCTAAAACGTGGGTAAGGAAGGTGCACTGTTGGAGAGGATAAGAAGGAAATCCACCAGCCACCCAATGAAGCTGTGAAACTATGTTTCGCTGTGGTCTGAAAAGCAAAAGCCACTCTTAAAACACACAGCCACATTCACAGAATCACAGAGTGGTTCAGGTGGGAAGGGGCTTCTGGAGGTCAGCTCGTCCAAGCCCCCTGCTCAAGCAGGGCCACCTAGGGCTGGTTACCCAGGGCCTGGTCCAGACAGCTTTTGAATATTTCCAAGGATGGAGACTCCACAGCCTCTCTGGGCAACACATGCCAGCGCTGGGTCACCCTCACAGTAAAAAAGTCATTCCTGATGCTCAGAGGGAACCTTTTGTGTTTCAGTTCATGCCCATTGCCTCTGGTCCTGTTGCTGGGCATGCTGAAAAGAGCCTGGCTCCGTCTCCTTTGCACCCTCCCTGTGGTGTTTATATACATCGATAAGATCCCTACCTTGAGTCTTCTCTACACTAGGATAAACAGCCTCAGCACTCTCTGACTTTCCTCATAAGAGCAATGCTCCACTCCACGCTTAATCACTTCTGCGGTCCTTTACTGGTCTCTCCAGTAACTTAATGTTTCTCTTGTACTGAAGAGCCCAGAACTGGGCTCAGCACTCCAGAGTGCAGAGTAGAGGGGAAGGATCACTTTCCTTCACCTGCTGGATACACTCCTCTTAATATGGCCCAGCATACTGTTAGTCGTCTTTGTGGCAAGAGCACATTGTTGGCTCGTGTTCAACTTGGTGTCCACCAGGACCCTCAGGGTCCTTTCTGCCAAGGTGCATTCCACCTGGGTGGTCCCCAGCATATACTGGTGCCTGGGAATGTTCTTCCCCAGGTGCAAGACTTCGCAATTCTTATCGTTTAACTTCATGAGATTCCTGTGAGCCCATTTCCCCTGCCTATCAAAAGTCCCTCTGGATGTTTGGAAACATCAATGAATAAAAATGGACACAGCAGAGTTTTGGACTCAGGGTGAGCGTTCTAGATATGTGGGTTTAAGTACTCATCAATTTGTTGAGTGTGTTACCTCTCATTGCCACAGTTTAGCTGACTGTCCAGTTTAGACAACTGTAATTTCCTGTGCAAGTACAAAGTCCGTTTGTTAAAAGCTTTAGAAGAAATGAGCTGAAAGAGGCTTTGATCCTCTCTCACCCCTACTACGGTTTTCGGGGCTCATTTGAGAGATGTATTTTGGAGTCACATGGATATGTGGATAGGTACGGATATGTGGTAGGTATCTCTGACCCTGGACCCAATGCCAGCATAGAAAACCAATCAATCAGAAAATATTTTGAAAAAGCATGCCCCCTTGTGCTGTTGTACGGTATGAAACTTCAGTTTTAAAAAAGTAGTTGAGCAGATCAGTCTGCGAATCCCTGTCTGAAGAAGGCACTTCAACTTTTCTTCACTAGAAGGCAAACTGATGGCTGTAAAATGAATGCAGATGAGCCTGCATGGCAGAGATGGCATGAATTTTTACCCATGAATGGGTAGCTAAATGCTAGACAGGTCACCTGCTTATGCAGTAGGTTTGGTTCTTTGTCACTGGCTGTCCTTCAGCCTTTCAGAAAGGCATCCAGATCTGCTATTACAAACACACAGTAAGAGTCACACTGAGGAAGAAGGTATTACATGGGGTTATTTTGTGGGTACCATACTGAGGGCCAAGTAACAGTTGTCCTTTCAGCTCACGGAAGCCAAAAAACTTTTTGGTGTTCCAGTATTGGCTTCACATACAGAATATAAAATTTCTGTCTCTAACCTTTCAACTGTAATTGAAACAAACAACCACAAGACAAGCATTAAAATGCTTGAGCATAATCAACATTGATGGCCTGAAAAATGTCAGAAGGAGCACAAAGAGAACAAAATAACTGACTATATCAAAATTTTTCACAGATTACTTTCAGAATTTGTGTTTTGTTCTTATCTTTCTTTAAGAAAGCCTTTTCTAATATGCATGCTTCACTCCTCTCTATGACACTTCCAAAAAACCCCAGACTGATGAACAGTCCTTGACAAATGAACAAAAGATATAAATGAGTTAATGTTTCAGGTAAACGTCTGTGTTACAACCTGTGCCTTCATTACTTCATACTTGGCAGGGCTTGACAGTATATACAGCTGTTAATTGGACCTTCAGCCCACTATACAGTGGTGCCTGCTTATGCAGCAGTCCAACATAAATGAAGCTGTGCTAACTTACTGCAATCTAACCCTGTTTTTCTAGGATAGATTGCAGTCTTAGGGAAGGTATTTGGTTACTCGCTACATCCAGTTCATAAACAGAATCTGACTCAACACAGAAATGTAGGCAACTTTAGCTGAATGACTCAACCGATGAACACAAATGCATACATCGCACACAAACCCAAGGGCTCTTCAACTCAAAACTGGCGCCTGCAGCAACGGCATTCTTCCACTGTCCTGAACGGAAAAAAGCCTAGGCTTTCACACTGGACGTGTACTAGCAAAGAGCCCCACGCTGTGGACACAGCAGGTACCAGTAAAATAACACACATTTACTGTACCTGCCCTGTCTCTTGTCTCACCCAGCTTTGCTGGGATATATGAAAATTATTAGGTTGTGATTAATTTAACACTTATTTTCAGAATAATTTTGTCTAGAGCATTGGCAAGAGGCAGAACTTTTCAAAAAGAAAGTTGGTATATCTGGAAACTTTTTTTTTTTTTTTCAGTGTAGCGCGAAAGAAAATCAGCTGCAGAAATTCTGAAAGAAAAGCTGTTGAGTGGCATGTGGTCATGACAGTCCTTTGTGGCTCTGTAGCCAGATTCGTGGACAGCCCAGACACGGTAACTGAGAACAAATGCTATTCGGGAGCACACCAGTTATCTCCCTCAAATACGTTGAACAGGAAGATTATAAGACTTACTATCGAAAATGATGGTTTTGAGAATTTACCAGGGATTCAGCAGATGTGGATACGTATTTCTTTACAGGATTTTGCAGAATCTTTGTTCCCATTCTAGGAAGCAGCTTCTGACATAGTCCCGGATCTGTTGTCTCCTTCCTTTCATTCTTTTAAGAGGGAAGAAAAAAGCCTTTATAGGCATTTCTGCCAACATCCCTTTCATCTGGCTGTGGGGTGGAGCTGCTCTGGGCAAAGGGAACATCCCTGGTAGCCACCCACTCTGCAGCACTGCATCTGGAGCTGAAAAGAAAGGTTGCTTCCCAATTTGCAAGCAACAACCATATGTTCAGGGATGAAGAAACACATACTCCACCTAGTCCCATGAGCTTCCCCTCTCCCCTGTGTCCTATTTAAAGTTATTCTCGTGCTCTTTATTGGACCACTGCTATTAAATGAATACCTTCTAAGTAATTGTAAGCAAAGCCGGGGAAAAACTGAGCGTGCACTAACCGTTGTTCCTAGTGACTCATAGCATCACTTCCGAGAGCGACTGTACTGGTGAGGCTCCAAGGCTCCTCCCTTTATAGCAGATGGTAGAAAATTTTTAATTTGGCGTTACTATTGTGTAACGCCAGCAATCAAGATGCCAGTTTACAGAAAGATAGAGAGACAAGATCCCTGTCACAAAGTTCTCACCTTTTGTGAGAAAATAGTTAAAAAAGCAGATGGGGACTTTAAATCGCTGAGGGGCTTCCCCTCCCCTCAAACATACAAAGTAACTTTTATTTTAAAATAGAGACCTAGACAATAATAATGTAACATATTATATCATCACCAAAATCAAATGCTTATTCACTTCCAAAACATTTACTTGGTTTTCCAAGCCAGATGTTACGAAAAATAAAAAGAAGAAAAAAGTCTGACTTAGGCTTTATATAAACAGCTAAAAAAATCTCAGGAATTGGTGTCCAGCCGCTCCATACCGTTGCACAGACACTGCATTTAGCTTCGGTGTAAGTGATCGGAAAGGAGCCTGTCCAGGGTGGCACAAAATCTGCCGCACTATGGATGTGCTGAGGAGGTAGAGAAGAAATTTTATTACCTAACTTCCTTTGGCTGCTTTGGGAGCCAAACTGCATGTCAGCTAGTAACTTAGCAAAACAGGTACCTGGCAAACATGCCAAAGAGTAGCAATTCCTCCCTAGACTTGTATTTTAAGTAGCTTAAGGGCAGTCATGCCATTGGGAGGTGTCTCTGAATACAATTTATACAGCAGAATTTGCTTCCTGTTGAATGGAACATTTAGCTTCTTGGCCAGAATACAGGATGCTCCACAAGAAAACTGTATTCGTATCCAAGTGGAAAAAAGCAGGTAAGAAGCCCTTCCTTGTACTCTTTGCTTGAATCATTGCTATTAAAGAGATCAAACTACAGTGTGCACCACCACATAGGCAATAATTCATTGCATCTGCCTCTTATTTCCTAACCTGTACAATCATCGCTCAGCACGTATATTTAATTCTGATGTCTACTTTTTTGCATAGTGCCTGTGTCCGTTTTTTGACAGGTGGGTTTTTTAAATGAATTTAATAAATTTAATAAAATTTAATAGAATTTAATAAAAAGATCATAGAAACTAGCAACATAACGTTGCTTTGTATGTTAATATTGTATAACGCTGACGTGATGTGTGCTTTGAAATGAGCTTGGGAATTTTTTTTTGAGCGATTGCAAATCGTGTATTTCAATTGCAACATAAAGAGTAATGGTCTTGAGAATATGCCTTAAATGTTAAGCTAAACAGAAATTACATTTTGGAAGCTTATTTTAAAAACAATAGAGGCATCTAGTGGAAGTGTTTGGGGACTGCAGCTGTCAGAAAACACGTCGTGCACAGCTGATTTTCTTGCATCGTTTCTTCCAGGATTGAACTTCATGAATCAAATGACAATTGCCAACGGTGTTTACGTTTTATTTAAGAAGAGGCGAACCTTGAATTTAATAGTATTTAGGCAGGGTGAGGCAAACATGATTTAGGAGCCTAAGACGTATTTTTCAAAAGTGATCGAAGCCAGTTGGGCCACGGAAGCATTTGCATGCTCAGCGCTTACAGTGCTCATTTCTTTCAGACACGTGGCCAGTTGCAGTGCAATTTATAGTCCTTGACGACCTAAGCTATCAGAGGGGCCTAATGTATTAGATTCCTTACAAAACGTGACTGAATTAGGCACGCAGAAAAGTGATCTTTTAGTCAGCTGCCTGAATGAGCAGCCACTCAAAATGGCCCATAGGAAACACTTAGGACAGGTGCAAGTCTTCTACGCAGACTTTCCACAGCGGTAGGCTGAAGGGTATGGTTTCCAAGAATGATCCACAGCCTCAAACCCTCTCTGACTTAAGTTTTTCTTTCAAAAGCTGATGGGTTGAAGTAGGGAATGTCAGTCTTCCTTCCAGATACACGGGAAGAAATATCCCTTCCCACCCTCTTATCCAATACTTTGTTAGAGGACTCCCCCAGGACATAGAAGATGAAGTTCAATTTCCTTCTCTGCCTGATAGCACACCTGAACATTTTTTATTTCCTATTATTTGTTCTGGGGAAGGAGAAGACAAGGCAGCAGAAATCCGAAAGCGAGCTCTTCTGAAACGCAAGAAGAAACCCAAATTACAGCCAGACTACAAAGCATACAGAAAGCGTGAAGGTCTAGGGCTTGGTGACACATTCAGCTGCTTTTTAATTTTGCTTTCACCTGAGGCTGTAGGGCGAAACACACCACAGAAGTGTCTGTACTAAGGTATTCAGAACTCATTACACAAGGATTTGTAGGCTCCCTGTCCAAGCTTAACATGCTGTGCTGATTAGCCAGGTAGCCCAAGAAACCTAACATGGCTGTGTGTTTCTTCGATAGTGATAGGGCCTTGTGACAGCAAAGTAATGTCTCCAAAATACTTCACTGCCTGGCAAAGGTATCTTCATAGCTTTGGTCAATTGGGCTCTATGACATGAAGAGCGAAATAAAACTTAATTTCCAAGGCATGCAAGTGAGGAAGAGGCCAGGTAACTTCAAGCAGTTTATTCCTAGACCAGTCACGTAACCCTCACAGCATTTTCAAAATACAGTTTTTGAGCACGCTTAACTTCTATCCACGTGTCCTTGCAGAAAAGCATTATGTTTAAATAGGGTGTGGATCCTCACAGTGCGTTTTCAATCTCCAGGCAAATTTCACTCCCAATAAATTAAAATATCAGGCTTGTATTTGCTTATTCCTCTCCTTGTTTGAGTGTAGGAATTAATCATAAAGCCTACCCACACAACTTTAAGCCACAATTTTATTACTTCCTCTGCTAACCGCACCGTCATTTATTTCCTCCTCAGTTTTCCTTCTCTTGCCGCGATGGGTTTCCTCCTCAAATTGCACTGTGGGCTCAGATTTGTCGTGTCTACCATTTTTCCCCTCGTCAGTGCAGAATTTGATTAACGAGGGTGGCCTGCAACCCAGGCTTTAAACTCCACGGTACTACCGCTGCCTCCCCGTTGGGCTTTCAAGGAATTCTGTTTCCGTGTCCCTCTTGCAGGCCACTGCCATTTACCGGAGACACGAACCCAGCCCAGGTTCCCTACGGGTGGAGGGAGACCCAAGGCGCAGGGGGCCTCACCAGCGGTGCCTTTATTTAACGCTGGGGTCCCCGGCGCCTGATGGCGGCACAGGCGGCTCCCCTCTTCCTTTACAAACACAACAGACAAGAATTCCGCCCTCTTGGCTCCCTCTGCTCCAGGCGTGACGCCGCGCCAGGGGCGGGCGGGCTCCCGGCAGCGGCCTCGCCGCATGG
>VZSC01001145.1:225108-235515 GCA_013398225.1 Steatornis caripensis | reverse complement strand
CCTGTCCGCCGGGGCTGCGTGGTCTGGAGGTGGTGCTGCCTCTGGGAGGGCCCGCAGGCAGCTTGCCCCGGGCACGGCACGGTGCGGGGCCGGGAGCCGGGGATCTGGCGGCAGGCGCGGGAGGTTGCGGCAGCCCTGCGCGGTGTCTGCCCGCAGCGCCTGCGTTTCTAGGTACGTGCTCCGGTAACGCTCCGTACGGCTCTCTGCCTGCACTGCTCCGTAGATCAGATTCACAGGCTTCCTTCGGGCGATCGGTCTGTGTAGCAGGCTCAGACGCTGAGGTGTTAAAAAGGTTGATATAACTCTGCTGCTATTCAACCAGGGTACAGGATTGTATTGTGTTCGGGTATACGCTGGAAGTGTGGAAGGTGGCTCGTGTAGGCATTTTGGCAGGCTGAGACAGGGAATGGTGGGACAGCTGTGGTCAGAATCGGTGTGATAAATAGTGCAAATGTTCGTGTCAAAGTGCTCCTGCGTGAAATCGTTCAGATTACCGTAGCTAGTGGAAAATGAAGTAATGTGTCTTCCTGAGTCTGCGCACAATGTGAAACCAGCTAGAAGTAGTAGGAAATACTACTACTGTTTTAAGAATTTTCTTGCATTACCCAGAAGATGAACTTGTTCTTGTAACTGAATTGTATGTTGCAGCCTTTCTTAAAGGAGGATCCCATAAAAATCTGTGCAGAATTCCTTTGTTACAGTAAGACATTAAGAACCTGGTTCAGCCCAGGGAAGCTGCTTGTAAATTGCATAGGCAAAACTCACCTGTAATGATGCTTTCTGGATAACTTTGATGTTGGTTTACACCAGACTTCCTGTTACACTGAATAAGATTCTTCAGTGAACTCTGTCTCTGAAATTAGAGGCTAGTTCATCTTTTACGTTTTTATTACAAGTGGAATTACAAAGATGCTTCAATTTTCTGATTATAAATACATCTTACTTATTATATGCCTCTCCAGGGAACAGACAATTATGTACAGGGCATGAATCAGGGAAGAAATACGCATCCTCAGAGAGCTTGTCTACATAGAGAAGTATGAATAATAAAAGCAAACTAACAATTGTATGTATTTCATTTCTAGCTGAAGGTCTTGATTCTAGTCCACAGATAGCATTTGGATGGAAGGAGTAGGAAATATGTGCATATTTTAATAGAGAGGCAACAAGCAATAGTACCTCTGTGGAAGAGGTTTTGGTCTTTTGCAAGCTCACCTTCCCAGTAGTGCCCATATGCTTTGAAAAATACATCTGAGCCAGGTTTTTCACCTTATAAAGGCAGGTGACTCAAAGCTGATAGTGGAGTGGATCATCTGGACAGCAAATGGGCAAGCGTGGGATACTATACGTGTTTCCTCCTCTTCTTTAGCTCCTGTTACCCTTACTAGAAACCTGAAACTCTTAGTTTTGTTTGTAGAGTTGTATGAGAAGAGGAGATAGTCACTCTGCTCTGTCTCTGACAGCAGTTATACTTTGGAGCATCTAGTACAGAGAACACAGCTTTCCATGTTCTGACAGAAGGTTCCCACTTCTTCCTGGGGCTGCCAGAGCTTCTCTGTTGTGTGCGGTTGCTCCAACAGTTCCTGATCTCAGATTTTGTAGATTTTTTTGCTGGAGTGCAAGCCTTTTGCAAGTTAATGTTCACAGAAACCACTGTAACAAATTTATTAAGTTCTCTTGACTCTTTATCTCCCTCTGATAATTCTACAAGCGCGATAGACTGTGAAAATGGTGGTTTTATAACTGACAGTGTGTCTGTTTCCAGTTGCGTATGTTTTCTTTAAAATAACTGTAGGCTGCCACCTGCTTAAGAGTATTTGAGGATATTGCAGTTGGTTTGCCTAATTTTCCTCGTATGATGTCTATCTGACTGCTGCATGGAGATGCAGATGCACTTACACATTTAAACGTTGCTAGCTAAGCTTTTTACTGCATCCTGGAAAAGAGGACTCTGTCTCATTGTTTACATAAATTAAAGTAGATGTATTAAAAGTTCTAAAGTATATGTTAATATGAGGGATTGCTTATTAAACTGGTACCATAGTGCTAAGTCGTAGACAGAAAATGCCTGTGCAATCTAAACTCGTTGATAAAATTGCAAGCAGATGAACGCAGAACCAGTTGATGGCTCTTTTTCCTGTCCTGCTTATTGTGTGACTTGTTCTTCTGGAAGACCTTCTAGTTGCAGGTGTTTTGCTACTAGGCTCTTTAACTGAGTTAGGAAACGCTAGAGTGGAACCCAGCTGATGAAAACACCAGCAAAACTTCAGTCTTGACACCTCCGAATAGTTGACTGTCACTCATGTGCCTAAAAGCAAATCCTGCTTCCAGGTCAGAAATTGTGCTGTAGTGTATTGAGAAGATAGTACCACTGAGTCCTCAAAAGTCTGTTCAAAGATCCTGAATGTCTTCATGGTCTCATCAGACTTCTTTATTGCTTCAGAATAAATTTAGTATTTGTCATTCAGTGTTGTGGAAAATGCCAGTTAGCTGTGGTTCTAGTACTTTTTGCATGTCTTTCTACCTATACACACCTACCTGGGAAACCGTAATTCCTCCATTTTTTTTTCTTTTCTGTTTTTCTAAAAACACAGAAATAACTGAAAGTGGTAAAATATTTATAGTATCAGACAGTAAAAGTCTTTAGCTTGTGAAGACCTTTAAAAGGGCTAACTGGTGATGCTGCATCTATCCCCATAGTTGCAAGCAGTGTCTAGATTAATCTTGGATAAAATTAATGTAACTCATTGTTTCCTATTATGCACATACTATAATATAGTTAAGTGAATCATCCCTTACTCTTAAAGTAGAGAAGGGTTGTGATCTGTATTAGTGATGATAAAAGCTGTGCAAAACTGCAAATACACTTAGAAGTTGCTTTCCATTTCAAAAGCAAACTGCTTTGATTCTCTTTAATTTTTTTTGGTTTTTATTTTAGAAAAGACTTCGTGCATGTTTGTGCTTAGAACACAGATAATGTGGATTTTCTGTTAAGAACAGATTTGTCATTGTTATGCTTGCAGTGAGCCGCTATGCAATCCACATTTTATGTGGGATGGTAGTTCCATATAGTCTTTGTGTTTCTGCTGCTTAGGGGATATAAAGTAATGCTTTTTGTTTACACCTTGTTTTCTGCAAAAGTGGAAAATACAAGCAGTGAAAACTAGGTAAATTACAATTAAGTATTTTTATTCAAAAAATATTTTGTAATGTACTATATGGAAAGTTGTCATGGAATTTTACTTTTGCGTTTCCTTTTTTGATGCCCATTAATGAAGAGGTCACCAAAGGGTTCTTAGTCATGGTACTACTGAAAGGATACATACAGTCAGAGAGCTGATGCAGAGCATGAACTCGTTGTCCAAGCTGCCAGTCCGGTGTTAAATCAAAACCAGAAGAAGTATAAAAGAGTTCGTAGTTATGTATTTATTATGTAAAATACTATGTAGCATTGTAAGTAATACTATAATTTGTATCATTTCATAATATTATTCAGAGTAAATACTTCTGTTATTGTGCCCCCCCCAAGAGAGCCCAAATAGCAAAAATGGCAAATAATTAAAATTACTATAAATTATTATGTTGAAGCTTCATTGTAGTCTTTTTCAGTGCACGATGTAGCAGCCTTTGAGTCCTAAGTAAGACTAACAAGCAGTTAATGGTAAATATAACACACTTGTGATAAACTTACATTTTAGTGGCTGCTTTTCTTGGGGCGGGAGAGGAGGTGGGGTTTTCTTGCAAGCTTTAATGTTGACAAAGCATGAGAAGCAGAAAATGTAGGATGTTTGGGAATATGGGTTACAAACATATAAAGAATGATACTTTTGGGGTCTCTGGACAGTTCAGTTCATGCTTAAGGACACTGTGCAAAGAATTTGCAACCTCTTTGATTTTGTACAGACATGTAAATGATCTCAAACTTCCCAAACCTGTTTGATATCTGCTTTGTAGGACAAATCAAAGAATCTTGATAAAGCAGCCTTCCTTCCAATTTTGCAGCTGGTTCTAAACTTGTAACTTTGGTTTCCTAGGTTCAGCACTTCAAGACAAACACTGATGTGGATTCCAGACTCCTTTTTTTCTAGGTATTTGTAATGTATCATCACAGTAAACAAAGACAGATTAACAGTCAAAAAAAAAAAAAAGTATGTTCTTAGTTTATGCTGTAAATAGTGTCTTTATTCCTTAATGCTTTTTCCCCATCTCAAGCAATGGGACAGATTAATTTGAAATAAGCTGTTATCCAAACGGCATCTTCTATCTTGAATGATGCTGTGGCAGCTTGCATGTGCTGAAGAGTTGTCCCTTTTTAGATGGAGTATTGTGGAAATAAGGCTCCAAGTCTGCAGGAAAGGGAGATGCCACTGCCTTACTATATTGCCACTTGTGATCTTACTGACCAGACAAGGTAGCGCTGCCTTTAATGTTTTATGAATTATTGCTGCACCTTGAATTTTGTCAAAGTTTTGGGAGTTTTAACTTGTGGTGCAGGAGCTGTTGGATTATTGAACATCCTTCTGCTAACTTTTACTGCTTCTGTAGGTTGTGCTGCTTACCGTTTGTACACTAGTAATTTTGTGCTGTGGTTGCTGTATCCCTACCATCCCATTTAATCCCAAACACATAAAAAATCCCCTAAAGGCTGGCAGTTTTGCTTCCTTACATTTAATTTTTCTTTCTCAATAAAAGGCTGGCAGTTGACATAGACAGGCAGCACTACCTGCTTCTGTTTTACTGAAATGTTCAGATAAATAGAGTGCCAGGGAAATGTCACCTTCTTTGAGGCACAGAAGGAAAGGCACAAGGAGGAAGTCCCTTGCTATTCCCCACTCTCAACACTAACCTAAGGAGGTTGTTCTGAAAGTCATCCAGTGCTGGAAGACCTCAGAGATAATTGCCATCCAGACCTGGATGAAATCTTGAAACAAAACTGTTGACATTAGTTAGTTTGATTCATATGTGTAAAACAAGCTTTTGGTGGTGTTTTCTCTGCTGATCTGGAGCAAAAGTACTTTTTTCTGATGGGAGAGGAGCTTTGAAGTGAAATAGTGTAAAAACTCATCCACCCCATTCTTGCCCAGTAAGTCCTTGCAGAATGGATTGTTCACTCTTTTTTTATTTCAGCAGCTTTTACCAATTTACTAGATTGTATCAAACTATGCAGCCCTCTGGGTGCCTGGGAAAACTTTTCCATCCTTTCAGGCTGGGTTTTCTTTGGGAGCTTGAAGGTCCTTCTCATGCAGCTCTTAGCCTTTCCTTAGCTGTGCATACAGTGCTCCTTTGTCCAGGAGAGATACTTCACCCTCACCAGCGTTCTGTCTTACCTAGGCAGTTTTCTCTGCTCAGCTATACAGTTTTACCAAAATGCAATCTACAATACACAAATAGAGCAAACTGACTTAGTGTTGCTATCTTGTATTTGTGTTAGTGCATTTCTGAGGGGCATCTAACGAAGGCTTCCTGTATTTCAGTTTGCTGAGTGGAAGAATTTCAACACTGAAGGATGAAACTGGTGCTGTGAGTAATCAACCTACAGATAAACTGTTAATTTAGTGTTACGCTTTTGGTAAGGTTCTCTCCTAAAGAATATTCACTGTGGGTGCTAATGGGAGTTAGGCTGCGTGAGTCAGCTGTGCTTAAAAGCATGGAAAACAAATGGCCAAATGAATTAAAAACATTCACATTCCTGGGCTTTTAAAAACTTGTTTTGGTTTTGCCGGTATTTACTCTGTCACTATTGTATTACATAACCCCTAATAGCAGTGTTGCAAAACCCTAAGTTTAAAATGCTGACAGTACCATATCTGCTTCAGAGTCCGTGAGGGGTAATGTTCGATTGGACTTGACCTTTTTGTTCATGTTTTGTCACCTATTTCAGTAAGAGGAGAATATGGGACACGGAAATAATTTCAAAATGGCACCGTGTATTTTCCTTTTCTTTTGTTAGGTTCGATACAAAATACGCTATCCACTTTTTTATAATCTCAAAGCCTAGTTGCAGTACTGTTCGTGCTATTGAGCAGGAGAATGACTGGGAGTATCTAATTTAGTTATGCCTAGTGAAATTTTAGGGATTTTAGGACAGAATAAAGGTCTCATGGATGTAACTACTTGAATGTTGTGGCACTGATCTGGTCTCCAAACTTTCACGAAAATTGGTGACATCTCTAGATTTCTTGGTTCTCGTCTTCATTCCAAGATAAATGAGACAGGAACAATGTGCATATTTTTGTGGTCATTCTGCATTGTACAGACAACGCAGATACAGAAACTGGACTTTTGTTAAACAGAAGGAGCTGCTAATTGGTGTATTGCAGAGGAAGGGTGAATTTTCATTAGGTAGTATTGCATATGTAGTTGAGTAATCCTGACGTGGAAATGTAGCTTTTGTTGGCAAATATATACAGCAAAATGGCCATTTCAGTCTGTGTATGTGATGTTCTTAAGTGGGAAGCTAGTTACAGCAATGTTGTTGAGTGATAGTAAGGCACGCAAGTACTTTGTTAGAAGTGTAGAAGTAGTTGTAACAGTAATTCATTAAAAAAAGGTCTAAATTTATCTTGATCTTACCACATTTACTGCATTCTGAGTACATGATAGAAAGTGAGAACAGCCATTGACCTTTGTGAAAACTCTAGAACTTAAAGAAGACGTTTATTAAGTGCCATCTATTTGCAGCAGTGTTTGTATATACGTCTTTTAAGAATGTTGAATTAGTGGATGGTAGAAGAATAATGAGAGCAAAGGGTGGTCCAAAAACTTCGGGTTGAGTTTGTCTGCTGCCTGCCTCATCTTCAACTTCTTTTTCTCATGATCAGCATGAAAAAGCATTTTCGTTGACAGTTGCTCCATAATAATGCTAAAAGTACAGCAATTTTTCTTTGCAGATATTTATTGATCGAGATCCAGCAGCATTTGCACCCATTTTAAATTTTCTTCGCACAAAGGAGTTAGACTTACGGTAAGAAGTTCTAATTATTTCAAGTGAAAATTAATTTCATCAGTTGCATTAGAAAACTTTTTAAAATGAGGATTGTTCAGTTTCACTCAGCTGGTTCGGTGCCTAATATATGGCTCGGCTCCCTGGTAGATTTGGGGCCATATCTAGAGTATATGTATGGCATAGTGGAGGCAGAAATGGTAGCATTATATTTTGTTAGGGGGTTCTTGTAATTTAAACCACTTCTGGCAATGTATTTCTCTATTGATTTTGTATCTGTTTTAACAAAAGATAATTAAGATCACTCTGAAATCTCAAACATCAACATGTTGAATGAATTTGGTGGTAACTCTGTAAACAGGTAGCTTGACGTTCACATTGTGTAATATCTAGTTATATGCAAGTATTTGTATTCAAGGTATTGACTCGCTCTGTTCTTGTGGTTTTGGGGTTTTATTTTGTTTTTTTCTTTTTCTAGAGGAGTGAGTATTAATGTTCTCAGGCATGAAGCTGAATTCTATGGAATCACTCCTTTAGGTAATTTCTTTGTTTTTTTAAATATGAGGTAATCTCACATTTATTACTATAGTAATGACCCACTTACAAGTCCTGGGCAGTTGTGACCCTGAAGATTTTCAAACTTACTGATACAGAATGTTATTTGAAATCATGTAATGTTTCCTGGGAAGTGAAAGCTATGGTCATATCTGTTTTTCCTCCTTAGTGAGAAGATTGCTACTATGTGAAGAACTGGAACGCTCGTCTTGTGGCAGCGTCCTTTTTCATGGCTACCTGCCTCCTCCAGGTATTTTTGTATTCATTGTCTGATGTTGCTTGCAGTCGCTTACCACTTTAGTTTGTGGGGGCAATTGGTCGAGGTAGTTACTCTAGCTGTCAAACCGTGTCCAGCGAAGGCTTTCCTCTGGAAAGATTAAGATAAATGGTTGAATTGAACATAGTTCCGATTCAAAACCAAGGCTTTTATCTGTATGCTGTATGAAATGGCGTATTTAGAGTACTGGGCAGAGGTGGTGGCACGTTAATACTAAGCACGCTGTGTTTGGTAGTAGACTAAAGTAGCGGTTCTTTGAGTACATTTCAGTTAAATGTTACCGGTATGGAGTGCTTTCTTCTTTCTGAAGGTGCAGTTACTTTAGGTGGCCTATGTCTAGATGACAAATCCACACAAATGAGCTTTCCTTAACGATATGAGTACTTGTTAGATTTTTACTTCTCTGTAGAGATGAACACAGTTCATATGCTAACCTGAAGTCTATGGGATATGTAGCCAATTGTTGATAAGTTTTCTGAAGATAGTTCCTTAAATTGTGAATGTCAATGTAGAGAGCAAAAGCATTTTCTGTTCCAGTGTTACAACATTACCTAATTCTTATAGCAGATGGATTAGACTTCAGATCAAAACGCACAAGTATTAATCCTGTACTTTGAAAGTGGATGAATATCTGTTATATTGCTGAAGTTTATAGAGTGGGACAAAATGTCTCTCTTCTTTTATAGGCATTCCCAACCGTAAAATAAATAATACTGCTGGGCCACTGGCTGATGTTAGAACTGGTCAAAACTGCTCAGAGAGTGAGACTCATGGAGGTGGTGACCAACCTACACTTGCTGGTACTGGGGAAGGTACAGTCAAGCTAGGTGAGGAATGTCGGTTTTAAAACGAAAAGAAATTGCAAAGGTGATTGTCACTGGGAAATAAAAACTGAGTGACTATTTCTGGTTTCAGTCTGTTATTCTATGTTTGCCTGAACTTAAATTGTTGAACACTTACTTAAACACTACTCTATACAGTATTTAAGGCTCACTGCTGCACAATCAAAACATGAGGCTAAGAGAAAGGCGAATAAAAGTTCTTCATGCAGTCTTAGTATGGCCCATTAGACAAATGCCTTACACTGTACTAAAGCTGTGGTAAAAACCAGACAGACCAGTGTCTCGTTGGCCTTTGTTCAGGACCTACTTCATGCTCTTGCACCTCTTTCTTGCTCCTGGTGCCTCTCTTGCCCTGCAAAAGTCGAGTTTTTACAGTAAAGGTGGTCTTCAGTTGATTGGCTATATATAGTACTTTCCATATAAAATACATAAAAACCATAAATAAGATAGGCTTGAATTCTGTTGTTTTCCACCTTTTGTCTTTGCAAGGGAAATGATGCTGTTAGAAGCGCCATATTTTTGCTATAATTGTGTAAATTGTAGCAGTGTTAGGAAAATCTAGACTATGTTAAAAGGTGAATCTGTATCCAGGTAATACAAAAATAAGCCTTGGATATGAATGGCTGATTCTTCTTTGTGAGTTGCTGCAGGCTTGGAAGAAGGCAGTCTTGGGGAAAATGAGATAGAAGATGCAGTCTTTAGACATTAGTTCTTGAGCATATCAAGGCTGAGACCTAACTTTGGGAAGTACTATAACCACTGATTTCCAGTGCCATCCAACACTTCTGCCAAACCTAATTTCGTTACAGATCAGAAACAGGCATGCTCTCACTAGATAATAAATGGAAGAGCTGTAGGTATGCTGAGATACTGGAAATTTTGGTTTAACTGTCTGGAACAATAATACAGGGTTGCACCAACTATTTGGAAGGAACTTCTACAAAGACATCATTGTTTCTTGTTAGATAAGAATCCTCTAATTTTTACCAATTCGACAGACATTAAAACTGAGGCATGCACTGAGGCATTATGAACACTTTGCGTTGTAGTAACTGAGATGAAATGTCTTCCTTCCTTGTAAGAACTAATAGTTGCAAGGGTTGTGAGGAGTAACACTGCTAAGGAGAATGTAGCTGAAAATGTTTCTTGAGAAACATCGTTATCAAAGTTTCTGTTGCGTATCCTAGCAGAGAGCTCTATCCCCTTCTAGATGTCTCTGCTCATCTTCTAATACCCTTCACTTGACTGACTTTAGCTTTGTTGTTTTTAGGATTTCCCGTGGACCCACGGAAAGTCCTAATAGTAGCTGGCCACCACAATTGGATAGTAGCTGCCTATGCCCATTTTGCTGTTTGCTACAGGTATGAATACAGTTGCTTGTCAGGTTACAGGAATTAAAAAAAAAAAAATACAATAATGTGTTATGACCAAAGCAAAAAGTTTGCTTAACTCTGAAATGACAGTAGGTCACATGCATTAAGTCTGCTCCTATAAATAGGAATTGCCACTTTTGCTTGTGGAAATAAGCTGCTGCTCGTGCAAATAAACTGCTTGATAGGAATTCAGATTTTGCTACTTTGATGTCAATTCTTGATGCTGTGGCAAAAGTAATGGACTCCAATTTAACTGCTTCAAAATCCTGTTCTAAAGCAGGCTTTTAAAGGAAAGCATTATTTAAAAAGTTCTTCCTACTATATGGGTTTCAAGACAGTCAGTGAAGTTTGCTACGTAAGTGATGTGCCTTGTCTTAAATGTTTCTTAAATGTTTGGGTTGGTTTTTTTTTTTTTTT